>PVJL010001162.1:0-291062 GCA_004026885.1 Lyroderma lyra | reverse complement strand
GGGGAAGAGATAGAAAGCAGAAACCCAAGGAACACCAGTGTTTAAGGAACTGGGTCGGGGAGGAGCCAGTGGAGCAGACAGCCCTTCTGGCGGATCAGTTAGGAGTGGGGTGATGTTTTGTAGTGCGCAGAGGCCTACTTAGACCTGGGACTAAAATGAGACATGTGATGAGATGAGCTTTAGTGCATTTTGAATACCCTGGGAACCTTGCCATTACTCCCACCACTCAGGATATGACTTCATTCATTTCTTCCTTCATTCATGGATTGAACAGCTATTTCACTGGGTATAAGACCCTCTCCTGGGCATTCACTGTAGACATGGTTCCTGAAATCTGTTGCTTGCACTTTAGAAGAAAAGACAGACGTTCGGCAGTAAACTTGGAAACGAATGTTTTCACGGAAACAGTGACAGTTACACGTAAAAGGTGGCTCCTTAGAGCCCCGGCTAGCCATCGCCTCTAAAGAGATGTTTATCAGTGGGGTGTTTTGACATGAGGGGGTGCCTTGGTGGCCTAATCTCCCCAGAGGTACACGGCCTTAGCACTGTTTCCTGGGCACATATCCTGCTATGCTACAGTGTATTGAATATCAGGTGACAGCTGACGGCTTTTGCCCCCTTGGCACTGGGGGTGGCCGGCTTGTGGGGACGCTCCAGCCTCCTAGAGAAGGTCATGTTGACTCTCAGCAGCATTACAGAACAGGTCAGCGTGGGAGCCATGACCCCATCTGGTTTCAGCAAGTGCCCAGGATGTAGCTGGTCATACCTGTCAGCACGGTCCGTTACAACTGGCTCTTCTGTTTGTTTGGAAAACCCTGTTTTACGTGGGAGTTAGAAGTTAGGCGGAAGAAAGCACACTGATCAGGTGGATTCATGGTTGTTTCTTAGTGACACAGCTTCCTTGATTCCGTTGCTGAGACGCGTCCTCAGTCTGACTTAGGGAGCTCCTACCGAGGACCTACTGAGTGCAGGTCACAGGGCTGGCCCGCGCCGTAGTTTGAAACCCTGGAGGCAGCTTGCAGCTGCGTTGCTGTGGCCTTCACTCACCTCTCAGGGCCGGTCAACTGGCAAACTTGACTGCACACCCGGCGACACTCACGCTGCACAATGGGAGGGTGCCGGAAAATAGTTTCTGAAGATGAATCATTGTACAGTGAAAAACTGGATTATGGGGTGGGGGTGGGGTGCGTTCTAGTAAAAGGAAATTCTGATGCTGAATTGTATCGAAAGGTGAAACTTATTTTCCGATTTCTCTGTTTGATAAAGGAAAATTTTTAATTGAAAGGGAAAAATTAGTCAAAATTTAATAACCTCAGGAATCAGAGAAAAATAATCAAACACAAAAGTATTTTCAAGAGCTTGGAAATAGCGACTACTAACAAAAAGAACCGGTGTCGTGAAGATCACATGCCCGAATGGGAGCTGATCTGAAGGAAAGACAGACACTCACTTGCTGGGCTCATAATAGCAGATCTCGCCAGTGTGAAAAATGAGAGTAATGAGAGAAGTTACAGAGGAGATAAGAAAGAGACTGGAAAAAAAAAAACCCCAAAAAGAAAAGAACCCAGAGTAAAGGAAGGGTAACAGCAGGTGGTGGATGTCCTAAGCAGCAGAGGAGATAAAGCCTAAGAGTGACAATGGCCACAGAGGGAGAAAACAGAAGCCAGCACTCCTGGCCCCCTTTGGCAGCTCCTGCCTGAGAGCACATTGACCGTGGGCTGCTGGGTTCAGTCATTCCTAAGGAAACGCAGTGTTCCTGCACCTTAATACCTTACAGCCCTCCCTGGGTGCTAACCTGGTGCTGGGCCACGGTTCTGATGAGTTGTGCAATGTGTCATTATGACTTCTTCATTGACTCATCGAACCTCTGAGTGTGTATTAAATCATCATCCTCACTTTGTAGATGAAGTAACTGACTTACGGAGAGGCCAGGCAGGTCATATCAGAATTTAGGAGTGGAAAAGCTATGTGTGACTGGCAGAGTCCTAAGCTAGCCCCCCAAATTCCTGCCTCTTAATGCATACACCCCGGGGACACCCCTGCCCCTTCATGTGGACAGGACTTGTAAAGATGGTGGGACTTCACTCTTCTTGATTAGGTTACATCATATGGCAAGGAGGAAGGGAGTCGGAAGGCAGCAGTAAGGTCCTTCATCAGCTGATTTTGAGCTCATCAAAGGGGAGATTTTCCTGGGACGGCCCGACCTAATCAAATAAGCCCTCTGGAGGAGGGCTTGGGTCCTCCGTGGAGAGAGAAAATCAAAGCAAGACATTCTTTTGCTGGCCTTGAAGAACCCAACAGCCATGTTCGGCGAGCCTATGAGAGGGGTGGTGTGGCAGGGACCAGACAGTGGCCTTAGTGGCTGAGTGTGGCCCTTGACCAGCAAAGAAATAAGGAGTTCAGTCATCAGCCTCAGAGAGAGGAGTTCTGCCTGAGTGTGGAAGAGCACCCTGAGCTCAAGAAAGGGACACAGCCCAGTGACACCTCGATTTCAGCCTTGTGAGACCCTGGGCAGAGGGTGCAGAGACCCTGACTGGACTTCTGTCCCGTGGAGACTCTGAGGTATTAATAGTAAGTGCGCCCTGTTTCAAGCGACCAAGTTTGTGTGGAAGATAGACACTAGGAATTGGGCCTCATGATTGCGGCTACAGAGCTAACATTCCCCCCCCCCCACCCCATGCCCCAGTGTCCCTCATGGGGGAGTCACATCTCAAAATCCTTAATTCCTGGGACTCCAAGGTTGAACAGGAATCGTTGAGATTATCCAGTGCAGTGGCTTAATACGCTTTTCTTTCATGCACAGCCAAACCCCGTTGTGTGAACCGGTCAGGGGAGATGCTCTGCTTAGAATGGGCAGCCGTCGCAGGACGCTTGTGTCATAGTGGAACCCCGTTCCTTCAGCCACCTCTGTCCCCTGCAGTCCCTCCTTGACACACTGCTGAGGAACAACACACTTTGGGAACCGCTGGTCTGATCCAGCATCCCCTCTGCTCTTTGTGTTTCCCTCTGCACCACCCCGGTCGTCGCCTGACCTCTGCTGGGATGCCTCCCTAACTCTTCTTTCTGTTTGGGGACCATTCCTCTAGAAAGTCTCCTTTCAGTTACGTTAAAATGCGTTCCCCTGCCATTGCCACTGTTGGTCTAGGTGCAGCCGTAGGTGAGCACACAGGACAGATGGAAGCCTGCTTTCCCAGCACGGCTCATTCTATCCTTAAAGACAGTCCCCGTGCTGCACGCGAGCTGTCCGCTTTCCAGGCGAAACATCTCGCGGCCCTCGCGGGAGTTTGCGGTCTCTTTACCGTAATGGTCACTCGTCTCCTCCTGAACTTCAGGTTGCCTGTGTTCCTCTTAGAGGAAGGTCAAGAACTCTTGGTGTGCTTCACATCTTACTGAACCCAAACCACAGCCTAAAGGTGCTGTTCCCATCCACCGATGCGGCATGAGACCACTTGTTGGCCACCGCGGTGCAGCGATGACTCACGCCGCGAGTAGAGCCAACCAGGACGCCTCTCTCACCGCGTGGCCGCAGGGCGTGCTTCCAGCCGTGCGCGGTGCGTTTGTTTTAACCTGCACGCGGGGAGCTGTGCCCATCGGCCTTGCTCCCGATTATGTCATCTGGCAATATTGCTCTTCTTCCCAGCAGCACCCCCACTCTTGACTTGATTAGTATGCCATAAATGTCCTCACTGGGGCTGTGACAGAATTCTGGAACTGGACAGGGCTGAAGTCAGAGCCCTCCGGCACCATCTCGGCGGCCCTCTTCCAGTGTTCGGGTCCTTCACACAGTCACACATCCAACTAATTGTATCATCTACTGGCGTCATCCAGCTCACAAACGTACCCTCCGGAACGTAATGAAATATTTCCTGGAGTCCAGGTACGGGGTGTTGAGTCTCCTTCCCTGACCTCCCCACCAGGAGGTCACAGTAGCTGCCAGCAAATGCTCACAGACGCTTCGCAGCTTCTTTTCCGGGTCGTCCGTCACACCTGCTGGTCTGTATCCCCCTTAGGTAACTGTTTCCTCCCACAATTTCATTCTCTATCATTTTTTAAATTTCCACTCAGACTCCCAAGGGAAATGATAGAGTATTTCAAGGGTAATAGTAAATGTTGGGGTGCCTAAAAGATGGAGGTTGAACTCACCTTTATTTCAGAAGAGGAGCCGGGCCGATGTGTTTTATAACAGTAAGTAGGGCAGGGGGCCCTGGTGAGACTCAGGACAAGGTGAGGAGGCTGCTGGTGCAGGCAGCGTCTGCATGTGGGCTTGCAGTGGGGAGGGAGGTGGAGGGATAGGCTAAGGGTGACAGCTCTGTGGTTGTCACAGGGCGGAGGCAAAGGCTGCTGTCTCCTGCAGCATCCCCCTTTCTTTTGCTTGTTTTTCTTTCATTTTGGCCCTTTCTCTGCCAGCCATGCCTTACATGAGAGCAACGCAAGGTGCGACATCAGACCCGCCTTGTAAAGTGGGGGGCCATGGTCCTCGGCAGCCCTGGGGACAGTCTCTGCTCCACGGGGGACCTTGGGGTGGATGAGCTCTAGTGTCCTCTTTAAAGTGAAGACTTTCCAATTCACGGAGAAATCATCAGACCAACATGAAGGGGCTTGGTGGAGGGAGTCGTCCATGATTGTGACTAAAGCATGACTGTCCTAGCTCGGTTCCTTTCTCTCAAACACATTTCTCCTTCATAAAAATGGAAGTGGCCACAGGTCTTCCAGGATGCCTAATACCCGAAGACCAAGAGCTCCTACTGGGGTATTGACAAAGAAGTACTTCAGTTATCACGGCAACATTTGACAATGTAGTGTTCACCTACAGTGTCCATTCACCAACTCTGTTCAGTACTTCAGTTTCTCATCTCCCTGCTCCCCGTGGGCTTCGGGTGGCGTTGACGCCACATTCTGCTCCCTGGGGATGTGTGACCCAGGCTTGTTTGGCCGGTGAGAACATTAGCATTCTCCCATGTTTGGCTCAAGCCAGTAAGATACAGAGAGACTCACGCTGAAACTTCTGGAAAAGAAACCCTTGATGCTTTTTGCAGGACTTGGAATTGTCAGGTTGTCAGCTCACGCTATTTCTACTCTCTGTTTCCTGGAGCGGGGTGGGGGGAGCCTGCACGAAAATGGAACCCTAGAGATGAAAAACAGCACAACTAGACTCTGGTGACAGGAGGAGCGGTGATCACCACGTGGACTCTGCAGCCGACTAGCCGGGTCCTCCGTGGCCTGGCCAGTAAAGTGGGAATCGTTATAATACACACTCAGAGCGTTGCCGTAAGCAGCGGGCGAGCTGTGTGAAATGCCGAGGACCGTGCCCAGCCGTGTGCACCGTGCAGGTGTCGGTCACAACACGAGCTCTGCGTCCCACCGGTGAGCCTCCCCTCTCGGTTTGTCAGTTCGAAGAACAATATATTCTCTTTCTGTGTTAGTGAGTGTTTTTTGTCCCTTAATCCAAAGAGTCAGATGGTAGCCTCAGTGAAATCACATTCTCACTCAGGTTTGCGTTCTGTCTTCCTTAACCCTTTTGCTCGACGTTCGGGTACACCCGCGTGAGTATTTCCGTCTGCTGACTGTGGCGTTCGAGCGTACCCCACGAGCTCAAAAACACTTTTCTCCATTTTCGAGATTTCTTAATATGCTTTCCTGTGACTTGCACTGTCAGCAGCCAAGATGTTTTGTATCCCATGTTGTATAACATTTTGTAATAAATTTTTCATGTCATCAATGCCACTAGATTCTAATTTATCTGTACTTATATCTAACCGATGCCACTTAGTATGTTTTGAGTATTTTTTGCTAAAATTTAATATAATGGTAAATTTATTACCATAGAACAAAAATTTTACATAAAAATAATGTCATTTATATACAAAGCAGCTCAGAATGTTATTATTAAATGCATAAAGTAGTCAAAATACCAACTTTTTATTTTTTGTGGCTTTTTGACATATTTAGAAAAAAAAAAACTTGAAGTCAATTAACGCAGTGAAAGGGTTTTCATGAGACTAAGACGAACGTAATTCTAAGTCAGACTTTTCTGTCCTGATTGTTACCCAGCGGTGACTATGACCTTGGAGGAGGCTGATTCCTTCTCCTTCCCGTCTTCATGGTACATTTGTTTGAAATTTACTTCTTGGAATTTCTTTTAAAAATATTGCATGTCATGATTAAGAAAATGTGGAACATTGGAATTAGGTTTTCATAACATGCAGTTGCTTTATTTCCTTTGTCTCCAATGCATGAAATGTTTATATTGTTGATGTAATAGAAGGCACTCATGGGAAGAGGTTAGTGGGCTGGGGCTGTGGCCAGGGATGGGGAGCAAAACCGAAAAGTGGGGGTGCTATCAGCCCCAGCATCTACCTCACTTTGTACTCTTGGATGAGTTATTCTCTGTGGTTCCTGGTCTGTAGATCGGGTGAGGTGACACTTGAGGATCCCTCCTTATGGATTTTGGAATGTATAAAGACTTTCCTAAGCACCTTAAATAATACATTTAATTTTTCTCTGTGGTTGAAATGGTGGAGAGGAAATTAGAAAAACAGTAAACCTGAATGAGATCCATCCGTATTTTGTGATGACCTTAGAACACGTAGTGTATATTTTAAGGTTTCTCTTCTCCATTTCTCTTCCGTAGCTGGGACTTTGGTTTTGTCTTTTTTGTTTTGTTTTGTTTTGTTTTGTTTTGTTTTGTTTCCCTATTTTCTTCTCTCTCAAAATCCACGTGGCCTTCTCCCTGACTCCTCACTGTTCTTAACAGTCAGTAAGGATCTTGGCCATTGAAGCAGGGAATGGTAGCAGAGGGGGCCTCTAGTCAGCTTTATTGAGCAGGCAGCACAGGGAGAGGGACAATAAGGAACCAGAATAGAAATCAAATAGCAAAGTAGAGAAAACAGAGACGGAAGACCCGGAGACAAAGCACATGACTGGAATTAGCCCTGGGAGCTGGGAAGAGGGAAGCCAGAACGGTGTGATGTCGCCCCTTCTCCTTGGAATGTAAGGCCAGGCCTGCCGTGCGGCGGGCGCTTGGATGCGTATGGCATGGGGGTGGGGGCAAGGAGGCACGCGGTGAATAGCTGGGAGCCAGCATTTGGCGGTGTGTGGACACACTCCATCCTGCCAACTCCACTAGCCTGGGGACATTGCAGGAAGGAAACAACAAAAGAAAACTCAGGATACCGATGGACCAATGCAAAATGCATTTTTCACTGTAGAAGCCAAACTGTCTGACGATCTGAGGCATTGAGTGAGAACAATGCGACATTGGAGGGAGCTGATAAGTTGCCAGCTAACCCGAACCAGCGCGTTTGGTTTTGAAACGTGGGGCTTATTTGCGAGCGAGTATCCGTCTCGTGCCTCACTATTTGGCTTGTAGGTTGGACTTAATTAAAAAAGCTGTAGCATCTTTGAGTCCAATTTCCTCTTTTCACAGAGCATCTGTCCCTGACAGCTTGCGTGAGGCACGGCCACTTGTTGAGGCTGAGGCTAGTGGAGGAAATGACAGGGGAGAGGCGAGGTGGACAGACGCCTCTTGTTGGAGGTGGCGCTCTCTGATTCCGCAAGGCCTTGTCACGTGCGTAGGAAGCTTCTTGGTTGAAGCAAGGCAACAGATGTCTGCAAGAGGGGGGTGCTGGCAGGCTCATGGAGGCCAGCAGGACGGAGGGGAGGCATGAGTGCGCTAATAGGAGAGCTAGGCACACATGCTTTTGCCCTCTGCTCAGAGCTGGAGAAACAGGCCAGAATCAGACACAGGCAAATTCTAGAACTGAACAGAGGGTGATGGCAGAGAGAAAATACTTATTTGGAATCAACTTTGTCCTGGAGGGAAAACCTGACTCTTTCCAAGGACAAATTTGCCCTAGTGCTCGCTACGTATATTCAAATAGATGGCACAGGAGGTAACAGTCAAAACTGGGGTTGGCTTTCCCTGTACACACGATCCTATTTTGCTTCGCGAAGCATGGCTGCACGCTTACGCATTTACCTGGAGGTTTGGTGTTGAGTGTGACTAACCAAGAGAACTGCAGCATTCTCCCCTTAGCTCTGTTGTTCTCATTTATCAGGACAAGCCTATCGTCAATCCAAACAAACCTGCATCTCAATTTGGAACAAGTAATTGAGTTTGTGGTTAAGCAAGGTCTTACAGATGGAGCATGCACTTAATCTATTTGCTGTTTCATGTTTTCACTGTTGCTTTTAAAGTAGTTTGAGATTCAAGGTATAAGATTTGAGATCTTTGGAGACTTTATTCTTAATTTAAAGGAAGCTTTGGAAATTGCTTGGATCCACATAATGAGTCTTATTCCTGAAATTACCTGCAATTTTCTTAACTGTGCTAGGCTGTTTTATGGCACAAGGCTTATTTGACCAAATATGTGCTGGGCTCTTATTCTTTGGGGGGAGATTTTCATGTATCCCCTCCATGCCCCCACCGCATATCCTCCATAGGTGTTTTGGCTGCATTTTGTCACTGAACAGTCCCTATTGTTTTGATGCAAAGACAAGCGACATATGACCCATCCCACCTGAAGTTCACAGTTGAAGCCTCGTGCTTTGGGGTTCTGTGGGCATTTGGACCCCTGAGGCTGCTCCCATAGTCTTTCACTCAATGCCTGAAGAAAACCGTCGGCCTGATTGCTGAGCAGATTGTCACAGATCCATGGAAGAAGGCCATCTCTGGGCCACATTAGGACTTAAACACAAACATAACCACATGTCTAGAAAGCAAGCAAGGTCAGGAGCCATCGGGGTGCATTTGGCCAAGCAGACTTATGGTGGCACTTGAGTGCCACCACGAATCATGTTCAGTGACTTTTACTGACACTTTCCCAGTTACACAAGGAATGAAGTGATAGCTGTGGAGAAATTAAAACAAGTACAGATGAGCAAAATGGGCAATCTCTCTAAAAGCCCTGCACTTCGGATTTCCTTGTTTGTAAATATACAAGGGCTGTCTGGAAAGTATCCAGCCACGTAATATGAAAAAAAGAGGCATTATGGCGGGGTTTTTCCGGACAGCCCTCGTATACATCTAAATTTATATTTTATTTTTACAAAACATGGTCAGACCATTCATATTGATTTTATTTCACAACCCACTGTGAACGTATTTTCATATCTTTAAGTAACTGATGTCATCTTTAATGACTATGGACAGACCTCAAATTTTTTAACCTCTCCTCTATTGTTAAACATTTAGGTTGATTCCAGTTTTTCTTTCTAATAAACCACACCGTGATGAACACAGTTGCAGCTAAACCTTTATGCATCTTTAATTGTTTCTTTAGTATTAAATTCTACAAGTTTAATGGTTTCGACAAAAACTGCCCTAATACTTATAGGAATCTGCCTTCTATACAGTAGACTCTCAGTCGACCGGCACCCATGGGGATGGATAGATGCCGGATAAATGTAAATAGATGCTCCCTTAACTGGAACTCAGACAACCGGCACTCTCAAGCAACTGGCAAAACATTTTGAATTCCAGTTAACGGAGAGTCTACTGTGTATGCCCTTGAGGATGGCATAGGACAGCTGGGTGACAAAACTTCGCAGCTAATGCTTCTCAAACCAAACCTAAGAGAAGGGAATTTCTGCCCTCTGCTCCCTGGGAAGGTTTTTGTATGTTACTGCCTGGTATAAATGTGAAGGGAAGGAATGGGGCTCCGCATATACTTGCTTGTCCCAAGCCCTAAGTGTTAGGGACCTGTGTATAAATTAGGCCTCATGACTGAGCAGACATGGACACTTCTTATAATGACACTTACCTTGTTCTGCACGTCCCTGCTTCGTGTGTGAGAATGGCTGTAACCGCAGTTAGGGGCAGCAGAGGAGAGAGAAGGAGGAGGTCCTGTCAGGCCTTCGCGGCGTTGACCAGAGGTGCGCGCTGCTGCCAGGCCGAGGAGCGTTGCTGTCAATGCAGGCTACTCGGGTTCCTCCGGAGAAGAGAAGATCCTTAGTGATGACAGAGGGCTTGGAGCAACCTTTCAATCCATTTACCAAAAGGGCTGATAATGGAGTTCTCATTTCAGGGAAGGTCAAACACTAATAAATATTGAGAAAGGCAAGTTAAAAGGACATCAAGTTCATGTTTTACTCTTCAGACTTTGATCTTGGAAAGCATGAAATATTTTCTCACACACATTTTGGGATCGATCGATTCGTTCCTGACAATTGACTTATTGGAACGGACACAGATGCCTTGCTTTTAACTACAGCTTCCGTTTCTGTAAAGCTTTCCGATGCCAATGGGTTTTTATGCATTCTCTGGCATCTCTTGTGGGTATTGCCACAGTTCTGCATAGTCTGTGCTAGTTAAAAACTGGATCGTTGTTAGTAAAAGCAGCTCAAATGTTACTGGTTTCTGCTTTGCATGCTGTAATAACATCTCTTGGTTTTGTTGTATTTGTTTGGGGAGGGCAGTAAAACACCCTGTCCTTCATCGACTCTTCCATACCTACCTCCCTGTATTTAAAATATATTCACACGCTGATCCTTTTCCCACTTCCGTCGCCACCACACCAGTCCCTGAAGGAAAGCCCCAGCCATCTCACTGCCATCCTGGATTGTTGCAGCAGCTCCTCACTAACTGGCGGCTCTGCTTCCACCTCCTGCTCCCGTATTCTGAACCCAGAAACCACGGGGACCTTCGAGAGCAGAGGTGAGAGCACGTCACATTCCCTGCGCACCTCAGCCCCTGAGTGACTCACCCTCATCTTCCTCTCCCGCACACTCCCCCGTGCTGCTCCAGAGAAGAGCTGTGGGAAGAGGTCCTCGTGTGCCCTGGCATCTCTCAGCATCCCATCCTGCTGCCCAGGTGCCCCGCCTTCTCTCCTTTTCCAGACCTTCAACTGCCCCTGTTGCTGCCTAAGTCAACCCTGCTCCCTTGGTCCCTGGAGTCTCTCCTCCCCCACTGATGGCCCCCCCCCAACTCATTCTGGCACCCCATCCCCTCCAGAATAACCAACATGTCCCCTCCACAGCATCCACGCCTCACAGGCAGTTATGTCTCTCATTTAAAAAGGACCAAACAAAAGTGACCCATCCAACAAAAACACCTCTCATGATCGCAGTACGATTGACAGATAACACTGCGTAAGTTTCGGGGTACAACCGGACGGGTCGGGGATGCGTGTGCATTGTGAGATGATCACCGCAGAGATTAGTTAACACACCCGTCACCTCGGCTCGTTACGGTTTTCTCGTGTGGGGTGAGGACAGTTAAGACCTGCTCTCAGCACATTCCAGCCACACGATACAGCATAACTGTGGCCACCATGTTGTACATGTTTCTACAGGTTGGACTTTTTTAGATTCCACCCATAAATGAGATTATTAGTATTCTTATTGATCTGTCCGACTTATTTCACTTAGCTTAGTGAAGGTGCATCCATGCTGTCGAGAACGGCAGGATTTCCTCTCTATGGCTGAGTGACACTTCCTTGTGTAGATGGACACGGCATCTTCTTTACCCACCCGGCCATTGGAGGACACGTCAGTAGTTTCCATATCTTGGCCCTTGTGGGTAACGCTGCAGTTACCTTGGGGGGCAACAGCTCCTCAAGATAGTGATTTCATTTCCTTCAGATAAATCCCCGGAAGGGGGATTGCTGGATTGTATGGTAGTTCTATTTTTAATTTTTTGAGGAGCCGTCATACTGTTTTCCATAGTGGCTGGACCAGTTTGCAATCCCACCAACAGTGCACAAAGGCTCATTTATTTCATGTCTTCACCTACACTTGCTCGCTTGTCTGCTTGACAATAGCCAGTCCAACAGGTGTGAGATGCTATCACATTGTGGTTTTGATTTGCATTTCCCTGATGATTAGTGATGTGGAGTGTTTTCTTGTACCTGTTGGCCATGTGCATGTCTTCTTTGGGAAAATGTCTGTTCAGGTCCTTTGCTCATTTCCAAATCATACTATTTGCCTTTCTGCTGTTGGGTTATATGAGTTCCTTATATAAAAACAACCTTTCTGGACAGCATCTCTTCCTCCAATGACCACTCTGTTTCTCTGCACCACGCTGGTTCTCTGTCAGAACGACACAGGTGGAAGGCCCAGGAGCCAAGACACAGAGAGAACCACACGCCAATCCACGGGTGGCCGTGGAGGCTTACTGAGTGGGCTGACCAGACGTCCTGTCTCAAGCATGACAGGAGACAATGGGACAGTCCCGTTTCAAATGGCACGTCTGGTCAGCCTCCTGACAGCTTGAATGTAGCCCGGTGAGACTGGGCTGACCAGATGTACCGTTTGAAATGGGACCGTCCCGTTTTTTCCTGTCCCATTTAAAATGGGACGTCTGGTCAGTCCGTCATTCCTGAGGCTTTTCCTACCCGTGTTTTCACCTGACAGCAGAGGTGAATCGGAGCGATCCTTCCGGTGGAGCCTCCTTACCCACCTCTTCTCTTGACATTTGTAGCAAGGCCGGGGCAGTGAGCCCTGGCAAAGCAGATTACGACTAATGCCGATCCGGCCTTAGCGGCACTACTGCCTTTGCCAGCAGGGAGATTAGACAGATTAGCAAAGGAGCCCGCAGCCAGCAGGGTCCTATGGGAGGCCTCCCTGAAGTCTGAGACGGTGGGCACGGGGTCCCACAGGAGGGCACGTTGCCATGATCTTGGCTGAGCTGTGTGTGAGCACCACCTGCTAGAGACAGTCCATGCTGAAGAAACATGTGCTCGGGCCGAGAAGCCCCCGGCTAAGATTACTCCAAAAAGGGAAGGGTCTGCTCCTCGCTAGTCACCTTGAAAAATGTCTAGTTACAGCAAAGGTGTTTTCTTGAGTTGATTCTAAAATGCTCTGTTTGTAAGGATTCCCGATGATGTTGGGAAATGACCTGCATTTTATGGAGTTCTGTGGACAGCGTTTGCCTGTCAGACTGCTTTGGTCTGCAGGTATTTGCATGCCACAGAGCTGGGTTCCTTTCCATTTATACTTCTTTAAAAAAAAAATGCTTCTTTCTATGGTTTCTGTGCCCTCCCTTGGAAAAGTGAGGGATGACAGAGAGAAAGTGCTCTAAATATTTAGTGGTCCGAAGAGGCATAATGGAAGGCAGGTATTTGGTGAACTTCTTACACGTTGCCTTGCAGAAGTGCAGAGTGACTTAAAACAGGTCAGCACTCCTTGGCATGTTCTGCCACTAGCCTGATTTTGTGCCCAAAGTTACCTCTGTGACACAATCCTGACTGGAGACGAGATTTGCACTTGGGAGTCAGGCAGACCCTAGGGATGCCCCATTAATGGCTCCTCTGGATTAAGAAGAGGTATTTATCTCTAGAATATTCTTAGATTTAAAGGCCAGGAAGTGTCTCAATGGCAATGGACTCCTACTTTAGTTATTGTAAGAAAGATCATTAAGTATGCTACATAAATTGTGGAAGGAACCTTAAAGAGATCACTGTAATAATGGTCCTCAAATAAATCACGCTCCTGTATTCACAATGACAACAGCAACAGCAACAAAAAAGGGATGTCCCTCCTACAGGACATTACCAGGAGTGATCTGTGGCGATTTCTGTTCTCAGGAGAGGACACACTCTTATATGTGTCCTCCGAAGTCTTGTTTATCAAGACATTCCTGAGCTCCTGCGTGGTGTCGTCCGGTACACGGCCAGACGGAGCTGTGTTTTTGTAAATGCTTTATGTTCCTCTGTCACTTTCAGAAATCCCTGTTCACCTGGTACAGCAACAGCGGTTTGGCCTCTTGCCAACTTTTTGCTTCACTTTGATCATATGTCAAATGAGGATGGAGACCTCACCTTTTTCAGAAGTCCTGAGATAATAGGTGATTGACGTGGAAAGCACACCACGTGTTTGTTATTTTATCATTATTGCACAGAACTCAGAACTCTGACTTGCTTACAGGAGCAGAATGAAGTTACCGATACGGCTTGGTATTCGGTGATAGTTCCTGTGTTTTCCATGAGCTTTTAGTAGGCCGAAGGCGTGGAAGACTGAGGTGTAAATATGTATAGCTGACACATGGGGTAAAATGTGGCAAGCATTTTAGGAGACGAATCAGCAACTCTCCACAAGAGCACAGGTGAGAGCCTCACTTTCCAAGAAGGAGAAACAGGGAAGACAGAGAAAATAGCCTGGAGGAAAGACTCGGGGGGGGGGCGAGAACCCAGAGGAAACTCAGCGGGAGTAGATTGCATTCAAACCCCAGGCACGTGAGGGACAAGAACACAAGTTAGACCAGGAATAAAGATTGGGGTCAGATGATGCAAGGTCTTGCGTGTCAAGCTGAGGAGGGTGGACTTTAGAGCAAAGGCGGTGTAGACAGTGATGAGAGATTGGAGGCAATACACAAGAGATGAGGATGTCTTCAACTAGGGCATTTCAGAAAAACAGGGAGGTGAGGCCAAAAATACCCTGAAAGGAGAGGGGAGATGGGAATTGGCTCTTAATGAGATAAGAGAAACCCAGATGAGCAGGGAGAGGGCGTCGGCAAAGGGTCAGGTGGCTCTTTAGGACCTGCAGGACCTCCCTGGGCCTTCAACACTGGCTTCTGAATGGACACTCTTGGGAAAATACGACCCTTGTACGTTCTGTCTCCGTTTTGAGTGAAGCTATTTCCTACACTTACTTACATGTGCTCACAACAATCAAAGATGCAGCATGGTATTTGGAGTCAACAAAACAGTATGATGGGTTCAGTTGGTAGAGTTAAAAAAAAGTGGTGACGCCTTTTTCAGACGTGAAGACTTTGTCCTTTTCACAAACTGCTCAAACATGAAACTCTGAAGCAGATAAACTAGCAGGTAGTTATTTCAATAACAAAAGGAAATCTCCAAAAGCTTTTCTTTGGGGATTCTTTAAATAGTAAGCACCTCATCTTCACTCATTTAAAATGTGATTTATTTGTAGGCATTTGATGAAACGAGCTTGTGCATCGAGCATGCTATTCCTTAGAACTGCATACTACCACATCTCCACATGTGTGTTACCTTTGGGGCGCATGGGAATTGCTCACCTGTTCTGATGTGCTGGGGCATTAGGGCTGGCCTGGGGCTGTCTCGGTCACTTGCCAGGGCACACCATTCAGACATCTTCACACCAGTATGCCCCTTTCCTCCCTCAACTCTACCAGGTCGAATAGATGCAATGCCCCTGGTCTCCTGTTCCCCAGTTCTATCTAAGGGTTTTTATTTAACCACCCCTCTCAAGGCTCTGCCTGGAGGTGGGTGGAGATTGGAGTCACCATTCAGGGAAGCCCCCAGCCTCTAACCCCTTTTTACCACCCTCAGCTGGCCTTCTAGCTTCCCCCTGCCTACGTGACTTCCTCGGAGCCTTTGCTTGCTTACTTCCCATCCTTATAAATCTATAGCCCAGACCAGGACCCAAGATTGTGAAACAGTAAAGAATCAATTTCTTCGTTTTCTGCTGTTGTGCTGTGTCATCCCTTCTCTCTCAAGTAATGAAAGTAGAAGTCCTAGCTGACTGAATGAGCAAGGGTCACTGGGTGCAGGGACAAAAGACAAAACAAATACACAAAAAACCATTGGGGTGAGTATTTAAAAAGAATCTCCTAACTCTAGTGTTTTGACTCCATGGTTGAACAGAAGTGCAGGGAGAGCGTAGAGCGTGTAAGTTACTGAACTAAAGCAAATCGGCAGATGACTAAATCCTTAACCTTTGGGATCCTCAGGAGATTTATACAATGCAAAGCACAGCTGAGAGTTAAGAAAGCAAAAATGATGGAGAGGGCAAATGAAAAAACATCTTCAAAGAGGCTTAGCTAATCTGTGATTGTAGAGAGAGGGGGGTGCCTTCTACTGGGACCGAGGGAAAAATGGTAAAACGTGATCAGGGGAAGAGTAACTGTCTTGATGAATCCACTTTGGAAATCAAGATTTTCATATTTTCAGGTAACATGGACTATTCTGATATGATACTAGGTGAAAATGGAACCATTTCAATCTCAGTGTTGACTTAATACCCCATTCAGTAAATGTGCTTTTTCAAAAATTTGCAGAAGACCACCACGCGGGGGTGCAAAAGACACACACACCAATGGGTTTGGGACTCCTGACCCCGCCCCTCCATCAGGTGTAACAAGGTGGGGAATTAGAATTGTGGAGCAAACCCACATGCCGGGCTCTAAAGCTTGCCCTCTCCACAGCAGATAGGGAGTGTGTCGGCCTCTTTCCTCACGCCCAGAGAAAGTGGCTTCAGCTGTCTCTCTGGAGGCTTAATAAATGCCTTCTGCATGTGGGGGACGCAGTGGACCGGGGCCTGACTCACTCCTAGCAAATCTAAAGGGCAGGTTGCCCTCAGATTGTTGCCTTGGGGGCCCATTGGGTATTTAGAATTTGTCAGCGTAGAGGACACTTAACATGCAAACTTTTTTCAATAAATACTATAAATGTATTTTCTCTTCCTTAGGATCTTCTTTAAAAATTTTTTTTTATTGTTAAATTTGTTGGGGTGACATTGGTTAGTAAAAATTACATAGGACCAGGTGTACAATTCTACAGTGCATCGTCTATACGTCGTGTATGTGTTCATCACCCGGAGTCAGCTCTCTTTCTGTCACCATATACTTGAGACCCTGTCCCTTCTTCCCCACTCGTGTACAGGAACCTGCGGTTACAGGTGGTGACCTGGAAGAGGAAGGCTGAAAGGGCAGGGCGAGGAGGAGAGGTCTTCCACCTCGGGCAGCCAGCCAGAAGCTGACAGCACTGGGGAAGCGGAAGGAGCTGCAACTTGGAGTCAAGTTTAAAATATTATCCTACGGAGCTGAGCATATTAATTGCTCCACTTTGTGTATTGTTGAGTCGAGTTGCTGACAAACTTCTTATCGAAAAGCAATCTGAAAGGCATGGGATTGCCCTAAATTTCTTTCAGGGCAAGGGAAGAGTTAACCAGAATAAATTTAAAGTTTGGACAATGGGACACAAGAATAAAGTTGTTTGTTTATAATTTATGAATTTTGCTTGTTAAACATAATGGTTATATAGGTTAAGGTTTCAAAGCAATATAAAATGTCTGTAGCCAACATCCCTTTATCTGCTGCCCATTTTCCACAGACTGAAAAATCATAACATAATTAGGCAGTACCCAGCATTTCAACACGGATAGTTTCTTCTATGATAAATTTTATTATTTTGTTTTGACACATACCCTGATTTACTACAAAGCTTATGATTTGTAAGAAAAATTTGCATTTGTGAACTCTTAGAGGCGTGATAAAATGGAAAATCGAGTCAATAGCTGGATCATTTTTAGAGACCGAGTAATCAAAGCAATTGTGGTTAGCTGTTTGGTTTGCATTACCCAGAATGCAAAGCCTGATAAAGTTTACTGGTGCAGAAAGACACAGGGCTGCCCAGAAAGTAACTCTTCACCCCTACATTTTATTCTTCTGAGTAAGAAAGCACAAACACAGCATGTGGGTCTCTCTTGACTTCCCTCCGCCTCCCCTTCCCTCCTCCACCTTCTCTTACTATTCTTCTCCTTCTCCTTGCCTTCTGTCTCTCCTTTATTGTTTTTTCTCTTACTCTTCCTCTACCCCACCTCCCCAAATCATTTTAGACACGTATTAGAGTGTTACTTGTATATCAGATTTCTGTGTTTCAAATCTGAACTGCTCACATCCAGGTGAGCAACATGCAGAATCAGTGTCAAACAAATTCTCAGAAAGTTCCCAGTACTGTGCTTTGTGAGTTAGGCCTCCTGCAGGATTTAGCATGGAAGCTGATATCTAAGCAGTCACCGATTTTGGTCAATAACGCACAGTGTGAGCCAATAAGTCGTTAGTCCCTAAACTGGTGCCTTAAGAAGCATGTTTGAAGGGATTGTATTATTTGATCATTTTCCTGGGAGAGAGTTCCAAGCTTAAAAACTGTACTCAAGATAAGCTTTGCCTGGGAAGTTAGTTTTTAGTATCTCCTGAAAATGAAAGCACTGGCGTCATGGAAAGGTGAATGCTCTGAATAAGCAGCTTGCTTAATAAACAATGAAGAGGCTCCACAAAGGAAAAAAAAAAGTGGAAGGAGGGATAGTGATGGGAAGAAGACAAAAATCCCTCTATGATGTATCAACTAAAGAGAGTGCTGACTGCCAAGACTGTGAATATAGACTCAGGGGTTTAGCAGGAAAAGGAGATCCCAGGTGCAAAAAGAATGAAGTGGTAGACCAGATGCCACCGAACTGCTAGGTCCTTGACCCGTGACAGACTTACCTTCCAAGAGCAAAGGACTGGGGAATCTTGTGTCCAAGATGAGTTTTCAAGCATTTTGTTTGTTATTTAAATGTGGTGGCAGACCACTTCATCCAGGAACATTTGTATGTCAGGATTGCTCCACACTCCCTTCAGTCCCAGTAGCTTTGCTAGCATCCTTGAGGAATGACATGGGAATGTAATCAGGCAAGCTCAAGTGCAGTGGCATTGGATGATACGAATTCTGCAGCGTTGCCAGGTTTCTGTCCTCTAACTCAATAATAAGCTTTTCTCTCCAGAGGTGTGAACTGTGTACGATAATTAGTCCTCAGCATTTCAATTGTGATTGGTAATGCACAAGCCCCCTCAGTCTTATGAATATACTTTTATTCGGATGACATTGTCAGGGGGTCAGCCCCATATCCCCATTTTGGGGACAATAGGGGTGGGATGTACCCAGGTACAACTTATCCATGCTCATTGTTTCCCCTTCAGGCAAGTCCTTCAACCAAACCTAGGAAACAGACTTGAGAAGCCCAATCTTCAGTAATTCTAGTGGCCCCCACTCCAGAATCACTTCGTATATTTTGGGAGGGGGTGGTCTGCAACCTCTTTTATATGTTGGTTAATTCTACTCTTGTGTTGCCGAGCTGGGTGCAGACCCGGTCACACACCTTCCTAACTCTTCTGCCCCCTCTCTACTCACAAAAGCCACACCATTTGCTCCTCGCACCCCCCACTATCAGTATATCCATAGTGGCCCAGGAAACAGAAGTGTGCCATCTCAGATGACTGTGTGTTCTCATCTTGCCTCTCTTCTTCCTTCTCAACGGTCACTGTCCTTTGTTGGCTTACTGTGTGCTAGGAGTCAGTGGCAGTCCCGGAAGGCTCGACCTGCAGGTCAGGTGCACACAGCGGAGGCCTGCCCAGCCTGGCTCATTGGTGTTGATGGAGCTCAGGCATGGCCTCCGATTCACTGGGCTCCGTGGACTACAGCAGAGTGTGAGGGGTCAGAACGCCAATTCCTGGGACTCCTAGCAAGGCAGGATTCCCACCCTCAAATGGACTTCTCCCACCCTGTTGCCTCTCCCGTGGGTTAGGTCCATGCATCTTGTAGGACAGGAAGAACAAGAACTCATGGTTGGGGTCATTCCTGAGATGAGGACAATCAGCTACTTTGTGTCTTTACTTTGCTTTCCTTCCCTTATTTTGACATTATTGTGCCGATGAAATACATGAACATGAACACCAAAACCAAGGACATATCAACAGAAATGTTCTGTGATTGGAAAAAATGGAAACGACTTAAACATTCACATATAGGAGTAGATAAAAGTAAATTATGATACACGCATGTAATGAAATACTTGAACATCGTTAAAATTGATCATGTGGAAGAATACTAAACGACATGGAATCATGTTCACATTTAGTTTTCAAAAATCGGGCCATAAAGCAGTGCACACCATGTGATCCAAATTGTTTTCATGTATAATACATCAACAACGAAAATGATAAGTTCTAAACAGGGTGGTTATTGTGGTAATGGGGACGATAGACGACTTTTTCTCTTATTCTTGGTACCCAACAGAATTTTTAAAATTTTCTATAATGAGCACGTATTTCTTTTGAAAAATGACATGTCATCTGAAATGTTATTTTGCAAATTAGATGACTAAGTCCCCAAATATCTACTTGTTTAGGAAAAAATAACTGTTGGTGGAAGACTTAACAAAACAAGGCGTGGACGTGCAGGCCAAAAGCCCCATCGCCTGCTCTTCTGTCTCTGCTCCCATCTTCATCCTGGACCCTTTCTCTCACCCTCTCTCCCACTCCCACTGAATAAGCGACTAGGGGTCCTTGTCACCTCGGGTCTCCACCTCTCCGCCCCATTCCCACCGCCCGTGCAGTGGTTCGGCCCTTGTTGTCTTCTGATGAGACTTCTTCGCTCACATTGTTCTCCATCGTGCCGTCCTGTCCCGGAAACAGCCTGCCCAGTGGGTCTGCAGAGTCTCAGTTCAAAGGTCACTTAGGCTCCTGGAGAGCCGGTCCGGACAGCCGCCACTTCCCTTCCCGGAATCGGCCCTGCTCTACGCCTCACTCTGTTCTGAACGCCCTCCCGGAAGCTCGGCGTCTCCTAGTACTTCTTTCTTTTTTCTGGGTCTGCTTTACTGGGCGTGGTTGACATGTGAGGAGCTGCGCCCGGGGAATGCGTACAGCTCGCTGCATGTGGGGATAAATCTACACCCGTGAAGCCATCCCCACCATCGGGCCTCAGTCCTATCTGCCACCTCCCCCAATTCCCTCCTGACCCCTTTACCATCATGACTACGTTTTTCGATGGCACTCCTTGGCCCTCCTTTGCACCAGGTGCTTTACACTTCCCCCATAGCAATCCATAGCAGTCCTTTGCAACATCCTGGTGAGGGTTACAGCCCCACTTTACAAATGAGAAGACTGAGGCACAGAGAGGTTAAGTAACTTGTCCAAGGCGTCACAGGTAGAAACCTGAGGAATGGCGTCAAACCCAGTAGTGTGGCTCCAATATCTCTACCCTTAATCTGTATACATGCTGCTGCTTCTCCTACTGATTTGGCCTTTTACATGTCTCTCTCTCTTATCACCTGGTAGAGGAGGGATCATGTCTTAAATTGTATCTTTAGTTCTTTGATGCCAAGCCTGGGGGCTGGCATATAGCGATCTCAACATAAATACTGACTGAATGACTATTGATGCAATGAGTGTTTATTGAGCATCTGCTATATGCCAAGGCATTATTTTAAACACCTGACATACATAAATAACAAGACAGATCGAGAGTTCTGCCCTCAGCAGGAAGCAGAGGAGCGTCTTAGATTCTAGTGACAAAGTCAAGGGCAAGTTGGGTAAATAATTCAGGTGCTATTTAAATGCCATCTTTATTTCTGTAGCCAGGCCTCCTAGATTACATTTTACATACAGGGTACAATTGGAGGTTATTACAGTACTGGAAATTAATACAATGCTTCATTTGTCGTATCACAGCTCTGCAACTGATCAAATACAACTGATCCGTCAGTTTTTATCGTGACTGCATAATGTTCCTGATGGTTAGGAACTTCAGTGCATATCTGAAGATAGAGCCTTCCTCTCGTGTCTTCTGCTCCTCTTCCTTGCTCATGCTTTTACTGCTTTCTGCTTTTCTCCGCCTACGCCCTTGCGAAACCGTCTCGCTGCCTCCTGGGTCCCTCCCGTACTCCCTGCCCTTAGCCTTGCCTGCCTCCTCCCTCTGCCTTGCTGACTGCGTATTTCTGAACGGTTGATCAAAACTCATAAGAGCACGATGATCTTTCTCTTTCAAACTGTACGGTAAAAATGGCGAGGAATTAATCTGGCCCAAGTTTGTGTCGCCGAGGCCTGTAAATCTCCTTTGGGGGCCGAGAAAAGACAGGAGTCTAACTCAAGAGGTCAGAGAAACCTCACAGTGGAGAAATTATTTTCATTTTATTAATAACAAAGGAAAGGTCAAAAAAGGATTAATTCTCTGAAGTCACCTAAGTAATGAAGAACGTGTAGAAAAACATGCTCTTCAGCTGTGTAGCTTACCACCTTATACAGAGTGAAATACTGAAAAAAATTTGCTTCTCCTCCTGGAAGATGCCTGTTTCTGAGGCCTCATTTACAAAAATGAAATGAGGGTGATAAGAAATTCAGACAATTTCCAAGTAATGGCATTATTTTAAAACAAATGGATTCTTACAGGAACAGAAATAACCTATTATACTTGCAAAACACTAGCTTAAAAAATGTACCCCCAGAATATGCTATTTCTTCATCCCCCCTACTCCAGTCTCCATGAGTAGAAATTACTCATTCCTTTGATTCTACATTAAATTCTAATAGAGTGTGACCACAGAAAGCACCTACATTTATCAGTAGTTTCTCTGTATCTTAAGCAATCATACCCTCCTGAATTCCAGAACATTGTGTTTTGCAGGTATTCTGTTGGTCAAACTTCATTCCAAAAATATGGTCAGTATTCTTGTATCTCTGTTAGTCCACTCAGTTCTTAAACCATTGGTATTCGGACTTCACCCTGGCTAATGTAGCTCACAGGTCCCCAAGGACCAGCTCACTGCCAAGGCCAAGCCTGTCCCTCAGCCCTAGTGCACCCCAGCCTTCCCGAGATAGATGTAGTTGCTGGGTTAATGCTTAAATTCAGATATTCCCCCAGGAATAAATTGTCACCTTTGGAAAAGGGTTGGAGGACAAATAGTCAAAGCCCTGGCATCTAGTTTCATGGATAAATTGGGAGATTTCCCTGTTTCTCACCCTGGAATGGTGCGAAAACTCTCACAAAGCAGGGATGGCAAATGAGATTTACTGGTGGAGCTCCCCGAGCTGTCAGCTCATTCTCAGACAAGTGCAGACACACCCCGGCCCCTCCCTGCTGTCTGCAGTCCTGGAGAGAGCACCCTGCTGACGCTGAGTTGGGAACACACCTCATTGGAGGTGACTGCCACTCTGGGAAAGTGGCTCATTCAGAGAAATGCTGTCCTCAGGACCACGGTGCATAGCCAAGCCAGGCCACAAAGATCAAGCTTCCTAAACACAAAATCACTCATTCCTATGGTGCTTCACGCAGGAAAATTTCTCCGAGAAACTCTTACTCATCCCTTGATTTCATGATCTCTCCTTCCCCTCCCCTCGGGGTCTTCATGTCCATACCCCAATTTCCTCTAGGGCAGGATGAGGGTTGTGAGGTTTTTAGTTTATGGGACGTGACCCCCTGTGTATTTATCATTTATAGAAATTGGACCCAATGCAGGAGCTCCTCAGGGTCACAGTCTCACACTCTCTGTCCAGGAGGCACCTTTCCCTGTTTCATTATAGAGCCATTCTGCCCAGTGCCGTCTGAGATCCTCCTTTTCCACCCCCTGTCCCTAGTGCTTAGCACCTATAACCTACTGTTGGCTCATGTTAGCCTGGGTCAGTATGACCCAGCAATTCCACCAAAAGCAAGCCTTCACAGAGATATTCATACACGCGTGTTTGTAGTAGCACGGTAACCAAAAGGTGGAAGCAGCCTGTGTTCATTAGCATATGACTTGATAAGCAAACGTGGCACATACATACAACGGAATATTATGAAGCCTCAAAAAGGAAGGGCTTTCTGACACAGGCTACAACACAGATGACCCTTGAGGGCATTGTGCTAAATGAAATAAGTCAGTTGCAAAAAGACAAATACTATATGATTCCACTTATATGAGGTAACCTAGAGTAGTCAAACTCACGGATACAGAAAGTAGGATGGGTGTTGCCAGGGGCTGGGGGGAGGTGGAAATGGGGAGTTAGTGTTTGATGGGGACAGAGTTTCAGATTTGCAAGATGAAAAGAATTCTGGGGATTGGTTATAAAACAAGGTGATATACTTAGCGCTACTGAACTATACAACTGAAAATAGTACAGATGGTAGATTTTACATATCTATATTTTAACACAATAAAAAATAAAACAAGCTTTAAAAAATAATAAGCTGGGAAGAGGAATTTGGAAGTTATACCATCCACAAAAAGAAATATTTAAAACTCAGTGTCAATAATTATTTCTCAGTGATTACTATACACAGCATATCTGAGCTGAGAGCCAAGAAAGATAATAAAGATAAATCCAGAATGATTCTTGTCCCCACGGAGATGATGGCATGGTCTGGGAGATGAGACGTGCACAGAATATTAATTGAATGAAGATTCCAAGAGCGTCCGCGATGACCATTTAAAGTGAACTGAGCGGGGCAGGGGAGAAGCCCAAGTTAAATAGAAACACTGTAAACTACCTGCATTTGCACCGAAGGATGAACCATTAAGACTGTGCTGCCATTTGTTTTTCTGGGTTCTTGTAAACTGTTTTGAGATGGAATAAGCCCGGGCATTCCCACAGTTACGTGTCACTTGATTAAATTAACATTGTGTCTTAATGTGGGCAAGTGATTTCTTAGTGCAAACCCTCAGAGCTCGTCACACCTTTAAATACCGGCGTTCTCAGCATAGAGGAGTGAACCGTGCTGTGAGTTAGGGTTCGATCAGGAAAGGGCTGTTTGATTTCCTGAATTATTATGAAATTGGAGATTTTTATCATATTCTTAAAAAACAAAATCGTGCATTCATGTCTCCTTTTTCGGTGACCTCAAGAACAAATGACAAGATACCTGATACCCCTGTGATGTGGGTGCAAGGGTCTCCCCATACTTACGAATTGCTTGACTTTGTGATGGGTTTACCTGAAAGAGCCCATAGGTCCCGGTGGCCTGGCAGAGTGCTTTGCTCAGCTCCCTCTCTCTCAGCTTTGGCGGGGTGGCCCGGAGATGGCAGTCCCCCCCACCCCCGCCCATCCGGTCCGAGGAAGCAGCTTGCTGAATCCTAAGCATCCTGCCTTCAGGCTGAAGGTGGAAACTAATTCCTTCAGGGAGCGATGTGCAGGTACAGTCCGCAGAATTAAGCTGACCAGTGATGACACTGCATTGGGAGGTTACAATAATAGGGTCCCCGTACATGAAGTGCTCCGAGTGAGTAAAATAAAACTATTACTCCAAGGCTCACCTCAGTCTTGTAAAATGCCTGACACATCAGAGGTTCCAGAATGTCAGAGATGACATAATAACATGGGAAATTCTGATCGTGTAGTGATATGTTTGAGGGTTATATATGATTTTTCTTTTCATTCAACAAATATGTATTGACCTCTCACTTTACAGCAATGAATGAAAGGAAAAAAGTCTTTCTCCTTAGGAATCATACCTTCTAATGAGGGAGACAGATGATTAAAAAAATAATAATAAAAAAATAAAAAATAAAAGTGAGAATACCAAAGAGCAGAGAGAGTAGGAAGGGATTTCTGAAATAGCACAGTGACTGCTGAAATTTTACAGGATGGACCCCATGTGAATTATGAAACTTCTAAGAATTTGAACACACAAAAGTTCGTAGTGTTTGACACCATTTGGTCAGCGCAAAGGCCATTTGTGAGAGTACGAGGAAGCTGGGTTCTAGGAGTTTCTCTGCGGCTCAGTGACTGGGCAAGTTATCCCTGCGTGAACTGGCCACAGAGCACAGCTGTCAGATGTGCGAACTGGACCACAGGGGCGCCGAAGCTCCTTCAGCTCTAAAATTCTGCAAGTATGAACGTTCCTTTGACGGTTTCGAAGATCCTTCAGGATCTTTCAGTTCCCTAGAGTTATTCACGTAAAAACCAATTATGATTCAACTCACATGATTTGAACTTTCTGGTCATTTAGATTTTGGATGCCCAGGAATTTTTACCACCTATAAAGAGGTATAATAAAATCAGGTTGCTGTGATCTGAATCCTGATACCAAGGTGCCTCGTATTAGGAGGTGGGACCTGTGGGAGGTAATGAGGTCATGAGGGTGGAGCCCTCATAAATGGGATTAGTGCCCTTAGGGAAGAGGCTCCACTGAACTCCCTGGCCCCTTCTGCTGTGTGAGGATACAGTGAGAAGTCTGCACCCCGGAAGAGGGCCCTTCCCCTGACCACGCTGGCCCCTGCCCTGGGACTTCCGGCCTCCAGAACTATGAGAAATACATTTCTGTTACTTACAGGCCACCCAGTCTGGGGTGTTTTGTTATAGCTGCCCAGATGCCCTGAGACACGGGGATTATAAGTTATCAGTCCTAAACTGCCACACCTTTGTCATCATTTTCTTCTGTGATTTCAGGTGAGGCAGTTCGATTCTCTTCACTGGAGATAAATGTAGGGAAAGAGCAATTTTTAATAGTATGAGCTGATGATAGTGCATTTTACTACAATTTAGTAGTGAAAAAAAGCCTACTTAGAATCACATATTCGCTATGACACCTATTTTCTGACACAATTCAATATCCTTAGAAATTGTCGGAGGACATGTAATTATCCAAAATGCTGACATTACTTGGCGTATAGCGGCCTGCTATGGCATCTGCATAGCAAACACGAGTTTCCAGGCAGAGTCGAATGTACCAGAGCTGCTGCTCCCCACGTGACATTCCACTTTACTGAACGCATACCAAGAAATGTGTTTTTTGCCACCAGGTTGGGGGTTATACTTTTAACTTGCTGAAGCAAATAGCTCAGCGTTCACAGAACGTGAAGTTTCTCTAGATAATCTTGGTATATTCTTCTTATTTGGGGTGGTGGTGGGTTTCATGAGGGTGAAAGTCCTATTCCCTGGAGCTCTGTAAGCAATTATTAGCTCTGCTGATTAAAAAAAGCAAGTGTTCTGTTACTATTAAAAGGGGTGTAGGTAGCCTGAAAAGAGGTTTCAATTTGGTCATTGTACTAGAGTTCTGGGAAAACAGACTATTCTTTTGAATTTCTAAACAATAATAATTGGTTTAAGACATTTGCACAATCATGATAAGTTACACGTTTTGATAAGAAAGGCTTGCATTGGCAAAACACAGTTAGGCTTAAATTAAGTGGGCACCAAGGGACAAGAGTAGATAGAGGAGAAGGAGGTAATTGAAGCAGCTAATAAGTCTGAGGCCTAGAAATGGAAATGTGTGCAAAGTGCAAATTTAAAAGCCATTTGGTGCCATGAAGTATGTTATTAATTTCTTTGGAGTTTTGAATAAATGCAAGTAATGATGTCATGAGTGATGTGGAAAGAAATCAACATATGCATCAAAATTGGGGAAGAAATCTCTTTGTATGTGGCACTTTGGGACCAAAGGCTATTTCCTAAATTCTTGCTGCTGAAAGCATGGTCTGCGGACCAACCACATGCAGCATCCTGGGAGCTTGATGGAAATGCAGAATCTCAGGCCCCGTTCTAGACCTACTGGGTCAGACTCTGCATTTAACGAAGTCTCCAGCGGGTGTGTGTGCACATTGAAGTTTCAGAAGCACGGCCCTACAACTGTGCATTCATTTGCTTCTTCGTTAATTCAATAAACAGTTTTTGGAGCCTCTTCCTGACATTAGATTAGACACTAGGAGGGGGAGGTAGTTGCACATAGGAGTAAGATACAGCCCCTGCACTCTAGGGTCACATAATTGGAATGGGCCCTATGAGATATCTGAAAGTTAGAGTTAATAGGGTTTGCATTTGATTGTGGGATATCAGGGAGGGGAATGTGACCATGCCCTAGTATCGGCCCTGAGCATGTGGGAGTCGGAGGTATGTTTAGAGCAGTCCAGGGGTAAAAGACAATGTCTCCAGCCCTTGCAACCTTGAATTTTGAGGCAGCTGTGGAATTTGCTGGAGGAAATTTCAAGTAGGCAGTGGAGAGCCCGGCTCATCAGACTGTGATTGCAAACCAAATCCTACCATCCTTTTGTTTTTGCAAGTTAAGTTTTATTGGAACGCAGCCACGCTCACGGTTTACATATTGTCCGTGGCCATTTTCACACGGTGAGGGCCGAGTTGAGGAGGTGCGTCAGAGACCGTGTGGCCCACAAAGCTTAAATTACTCTCTCCCCTGCCTTTCCTGGGGAAGGATTGCTGAGTCCTTTTCTAGAGCCTGGCGGAGAGGCGTCTGGGTCAGAGACAGCCGTGTGGAATTCATAGCAGCCAGGAGGTTAGATGGAGCACCCTGGGAGGATGTGCGGGAGAGGAGGGAAGGGCAAGGTCAGAGCCCTGCGGGAGACGCTGCTTCATGTGCTTCCTGTGCCTGAGGTACTTCCCCGGCCATTCAAGTTTGATATTTTTTTTCCTGATAACTTTTGCAGCAGTTATTATTATTATAATATTTTTTGGCCTTGGCACTTGCAAACTTATTAAGCCAAGAAATTTGCACTTGTTCAGTGAGCCATTCTGCATGTAATTTATAATCCTAATAATTTAGCAGATTCTGTATGGTAACAAATGACTTCTATCCTCCAGTGAAAGACGCCAGTGGCATAATAGTTCGGGCCTAATTAACAGCGGAGAACCTCATCTTCATGTGAAATAGAAAGGAAAATTTCTTCTTTCCTCGGAAACGTGTTTTGCCTGGCTCCTGTGGCGGGCAGGGCTGTGCAGACGTGCCTGCGGTCCCCCCAAAGCCCTCATGCCCTCACTGTGCTCCCAGGGTGGTGGCGACCACCAGCTGGCATCGTCTTCGTGCCTCGCCCAGCGGTGAGGCTGTGTCCCCCTCCGATTCATGGGGGCACGGTGATACAGAGGCTTGCTGAAAGGGGAGGCAGGGTGCTTCTGGAGCAGGAAACAGTTTAAGGCAGAAGAATGGAAGCGTGTGTTTCAGGCCTGTAAGTTTGCACGCTTTCAGTGCCGTAGACTCTTAGGGACTTCTCGGGAGTTACACGTAGGTCTTTGGGCATGAAACATTTTAATGCTCTAATGCAACAGAAAGACAGGCCTCGGGCCCAGGTTTGCAGCCACCTTTATTACATAAATAACACAGCTGGTGTTAGGTACTGGGCTCCAAAGTGAGGGTGAGCTGTCTCTGCATGTTCAGGTGAGAAGGAGGAAGATGCAGGTGGAAGTCAGCTCAGCACCTTCGTGATTGGTGCAGGGATCCAACTATCCCCTGATTTTTGTACCAGCATGAAGGCGATCTCTGCATTCTCTGGTGCCAGGCAGGGCGGATGGTGCTTCACAGACATCCTCTCCAGTTCAGCATCCTGTGGACACAATGCACACGTAATGGAGCAGCCAAAATTGTTGATTTCTATTTGATATAAGGTGCTTGCTTCTGAGAAACTCCAGGAGCTCTTCTGATAAACCTAAAGGTCACATGGGCTAGCACAAGATGGTAGTCTAGATTACAGGTGCTGAGTCCATCTGCAGGCCCCCAAAACAACTTCTTCTCAGCCTTTCTCTGCAGTTTGTGTGCGTGCCCGAAGCTGTCTGCCCACAGTACTACAGGGTTGGGGTTCACAGGGCCGCAGTGCATCTGGGCACTGGTTTACTTTGGACCTGAATGGCACCAGGGCCTTTGTCACATCTTGCTTTTTCCAGGGTGAAGGAGCCAGGGTTGCGACACCCAGGTCCTTTGTGCTGCCTCCCCTCTCCCATCCTCACCGGCCCCTGTCTTTAGGTTATTTCTGCATTTGTGTGACTCTCCACTAGAGGGTCATGTAAAGGGTTGATGAGTAGGGTTGAGGATCATCAATATTCGGTGAGTTTTGATTTGCATATCCTTATAATTAGTGACAATGAGCATCTTTTCATGTGTCTGTTGGCTGTCTGTACATCCTCTTTGGAGAAATGTCTATTCATGTCCTCTGCCCATTTTTATAATCGGACTTTTTTTTTTCTTATGTTGAGCTGTGTGAGTTCTTTATGTTTTGGATATTAACCCCTTATCAGATGTATCACTTGTAAATCTCGTCTCCCATTCAGGAGGCTGCCTTTTTGTTTTGTTGGTGGTTTCCTTTGCACTTGCAAAAGCTTTTTAGTTTGATGTAGGCCCACTTGTTTATTTTTGTGTTTGTTGTCTTTGCCCAAGGAGACATAGCCAAAAAAATATTTCTAAGACCACTGTCAAAAAGTTTATTGTCCGTGTATTCTTCTAGGTGTTTCATAGTTTCAAGTCTTACATTTTAGTCTTTAATCCATTTTCAGTTTATTTTCTGTAAGGAAATGGTCTAGTTTCATTTTCTTCATTATCTGTCCAGTTTTCCCCAACACTATTTATTGAAGAGACTAGCTTTACCCCATTTGTATACTCTTGCCTCCCTTGTTATAGGTTAATGTCAACTGAATTGAAAATTAATTTTTTTAAAAAAAGAAACTAAGGCAGAGCGAAGTAAATAGTAGGCAGCTTAGCCTCGTGTAATGGGAAGAGGTAGAATGTAAATCCTGGTTTTGGTAATCCATCCAGCAGCCTCTTTCAGAACTCATTTGAGTTTATAACCATGATTTTCACATTTTTTCCAATGTTTACAACCATCTTTCATTAAAGGCAATAAATTAAGAGATGTTTAGACAATGAATAAAAATATTTAGTGGGGAACTGGACTCGGCCCATGACGCCCATTAGCTCACTGAACCTTCCTAGTCTGCCTGGTGGGTAGGCCCTGTACATTTCTCTATTAAATAGTAAGTAATGGAGGTTTCGGGAAGTTAAGTAAATTGCCCAAAATGTCGTAGCCAGAAAGTGATAGAGCTGCATTGCAACCATGCCTCATCTGTCAGACCAGACGCGGGCTCTTCGCCGCCATGCCAATCAGCAATGTGAACTTGACACGCGGGAGATCTGAGTCCCAGAGCCACCAAACGGGGCCTTCTGATCTTTACAGTTTCTTCCTCAAGGGAAGATATCCATTTGTCACTCCTGTCCCCTGTGTCCTAGACACACTGCTAACCAGGGTGACAGAACCCCGCGGTTTTGAACAAGGGCATCCTCCCAAAGGCTGGCCAGGATAGCTTGGGGTTGGCATCCCCACAGATTTGTGACTGTGCATTTTCTGCAAACTTGTGGTAAAAAAAAATCCTCTCTTTAGAAAGAGTGAAAGTCAAATAAATATTGAAGAGACATCAAAACCAGTAGAGCAACTTCTAGAACGTGGCCACTTCCCTCCGTGACATCTCACAGCCAGGTGGGTCCCAGACCCTAGTTGGAATAGTAACATTAATGAGCCCTCCCAAGTTTCACCTTGGTATCAAAACCATCTCGCCACCCTCGGTGCCCCTTTCGCTTTCTTTTGGCTCTTTGACTCGCTCCTTTCAGGCCGAGAAAGACTGCGATCCGGTGGTCCATCTCTGCCCCTCTTCCTCCAGCCTTCCAAGGTGCACCTCCCTCCTGTCACCTCACATCCTATTCTCAGGGGTGCATCTGCTGAAACCACAGGGACCACAATGCTTTGGTCGTTACTTCTCAAACAGCGGAGTCTGAATCGCTTAAAATCACACCCAGTGCTGGGAGCAATTCGGTAAATTTCTCCCTGATGGGAGAAAAGTGGCTCATTTTAAAACTTGCTTTAGAATGACGTTCCTTTAAAACACCATTCATTGTCTCTTCTACGAAACAGTCTAGGGAACGTCCTTGCAGACGGTCAGCAGTTCTGGTGCAAGACTTCACTGGTGGGAAATGGGAATTTTTCTGCGGAAATTAGATTCTGGGTTATCTATGCATTTCCTTTATGCATGCTTTCCTAAGACTGTCCTCTGGTGTGCACAGCCCAAGACAGTATTGCAGGCAAATGGAGAGTAGATTGACTCTGACCCCCAAGCGAAAGGCTCTCTCTGTGCTCTGGGGTGCATGGACAGTTCATTGATGGGGTGGGGGGAATGTGACACACACAGCAGAGGCCAGGCACCCATAGAATTAGCTGACCAGTTCCTCACAGCCTATCTCTGAGGGAGGAGATACTCTTGTGATTAGGCTGCCAGATATTGCATTTTAAACGGGACAGAAAACAACGGGCCTGTCCCATTTCAAATGGTACGTCTGGTCAGCCTCGTCTCACTGGGCTAAATCCAGGGTGTCCGCAGGCTGACCAGACGTGCCATTTGTAACGGGACAAGACTGTTGTTTTCCGTCCCGTCTAAAACAGGACGTCTGGTCAACTTACTTATGACCCCCATTGTATTGATGGAGAAACCAGGCACAGAGATGTCGATGAATTTCCCCAATGTCACACAGCTCACAGGTAGTAGGGCTGGGATTTGGACCCAGGCAGTCTAGTTTCAGAGGCTGTGCTCACCCTCCTTCCTGCAATGAAGACAGGCTTAGCGCTTCCTTGACAGATCTCACGGATTACGCGGAGAGCCATTTGCCCATCTGATTTGAAGCATACTGTGTTGAATGACCCAGAAGAACCATAAAAGAGTCTGCTCTTAATCCCTGGATATTTTCTTGTGATGTTAAAAGCCATTTTTGGAACTGCCTTTCATCCCAGAGAATTATCCACCCCTCAGATAATGGAAGAAAATGAGATAAAGTGAGAAGTGTTCTACCCGAGCCACCTTCTCCTTGCAGCTCACCACTAATAAGGGTCAAATGGCTTTTCTCCTCGTGTTGCTTCCTAACAGCTCGACTTGTCTCCACCCCAGAGACTCTGCCTTTCCAGAACCTGAAGTTCTAACTCCGTCCCCGATTCCTGTGGCTTTCAGATGCTTTGCAGGAGGGACAGTGCCCTGCGGAAAGGGGCCGTGTGGCTTTCCCCCTTTAAAACAGAGATTGGGAAAGAAGCAGGCCCCGAATTCCAGATTTCCGTCGGGATGGAGTAGCCTTTGCCAACCTTCTCAAGCTGCCCCGCCTACAACACGGGCCAAATAAAGCGTGCTTCCTCCTCCTCCTCACCTGGTGGGAGTATTTCGAAGCTAAAAGGTGGTAATTGATGTGAAAGTGCCCTGAGCTCCCTAGATGAAAGCTCCGTATAATCCCAACGTATCATTAAACTGGCTTTATTAGCATTTCGATATGGTTCTGTGGCTCATAGAAGTCGGCCTTTAAGCTGGTAGTAGTCTCCGAGCTTTTTTCCAAAAAGTTTGTATTTACTGCAAATACAGTCAGGTTAATAGTCTCCAAGTGAGGGACAGCCTCGAGTGAGAGGATGGATGTACCCCCGTTTGGGAAGCATTGTCTGCTATGCTTGAAAGCCTCCTGCGATGGGGCCCTCCCTACCTCCCAGATGGCACGCGCTTCCTGGGATTGGCACTAATTCTGTTTCTCTGCCGTCCTCAACTTTGGGCCTGCCTCATTGAATAGCACTTTGCTTTATGGTGCTTCACAGATATTGCTTTTTAACAAACTGAAGGCAAGACCTTCTACCAGCAAGAAGATTATGATTCGCTTTATTGTGATGGTCTCTTTATTGCACCGGCCTGGAGCAGAACCCACCAATATCTCCAAGGTCTGCCTGTACACAGAGCATATCCACATCTGGCCCTTCAACTCTTTGAGGATGCACACCGTGCTCACATAGGCATTGCTAACCCGGCTTCCTTCAACCGTGTCTTACAGGATGCGGCTTTGAATCCTCTCATTCTCTGCATTCTCTTCCTGACACATTCTGGTCCTTCCCTAACACTGTAGAGCATGGCCCCCAGAACCCCACACAGCACCCCAGGCAGTCTGACCTACCTCGTCACTCTGTTAGCATGGCTGAGGGTTAGTGTTCTGGTAGCTTTTATGCTGTAACAGCCACTGAAGTTATACTGATTACATGTCCCATTTAAATCATTGGCAATGTTTTTTTTGTTTTTTTTTTTTAATTCTTGGCAAAACATTACATTTGTCCTTCTTAAATAAAAATTTATTAAATTTTATGGCAGGCTATTCAGATCTTTTAAAATCTACATTTTGCTGTCTAGTACAGGGTCCGGCATAAATAACGCCCCTTTGTTATGAGCTGTACCAAATCTTTTATTATAAAACCATAAGCATGGATGGTTATGATTCTGTAATAAAGTTGTAACTCAAGTCCAGACGTTCCTTCCTTCAGGCCCTGTATAGTATCCACCCCTCCCAGGAGGTAATTCAGGCTTCTGGCTCTCAATTCCAGAAAGGGTAAAGGGCGTACTCCTTGCAGCTGTATTTACATTTAATTAGCTCTCCTGTATACGGACAGTTTTAATGAGAACATTCTTGCTTTTTAGTAAATATTAATAAAAATAGTATCTTGGGTAAGACCAAGAAATATTTTTTCATCAGCTGATTCTTGCTTGCTGTTTGTCATTGTCATTGTATTGGCTTCCAGCCTGTGTTTTGTAACCTTGTCCACAATTCTTTGCAAAAGTCCTTTCCGTCTGCTTTGTTCTCTCTGGTATCCCAATCTTACGACTTGATTTGGCAAGAAGTGGCTGGCATTGGTATGACTTGAGTTGCCCTTCAGGAGATTGGGTTGGCTTCTTGGCACCGCCATTGATGGGTTTCCCTTACAATTCGTTCCATTTATAATTTCTGAGATCTATTTCCCGCTCAATCTTAGAGAATTTTCCTTTTCTCTCTTTAAAAAAGGTGAGACATTGGCCTCATGCCTTGCTTCTGGCCCCTCTCACGTGGACCACGTCTTCTGCAGAGGCCTCCCCCAGCAGCGTGGTCATGCATTTGCAGATTGCCTCTGAGCCCACGATGCGGTTTGTCCAGGTGTGAGACCTGAGTTCACTTAGAGCAGTTAGATGTTCTCCTCCTACCTGGTGCATTGCACCTTAGCTTGTTTCCTGTTTGCAATCTTCACTCTATCCTTTGCAACCCAAAGACTGGTCTTCTTGGCAAGCAAGCCAGTGAGTGGTGACAGGAAATGGAGTTGTGCTTCTTTGTGACGTAAGTCAGTACCACCTCATGGACACCAGGCAGTTGACTCAGACCTACTTTGATGTTCTGCTGGCTCTAAGCCACACTAAATTTTCTTAAAAGCTGCTTTCAGTCTTTAAGGGACACTTAAATGAAAATGCAAATACCACTGAAAAGGGTTGCTAAGGTAAGCTTATGCAGCTACAGGGATGAGGGTGGGCTTTAAAGGAGAACACCCCTAACTGCTTGCTTATGGCTGGGCTGAAACATTTTAACTTCATGGGACCCTGTACTTGGTGCCACCAAATGGAAAAGAGCCAAAGCCTCTTGGAGGCGGGGGTGCAGAATCGTTGAAGGAAGCTGAGTTAATGATTTCTGCTCCATTTTTGGAGTATTATTTGCAGGAACTAAAGGAAGGAGAGGTATAGCAGAAAGTGATGTGGTTTAGAAGTTAGGCAACCTGGGTCATATTCCCAGGATCTGCTTCTACATAGGCTGAGAGACCTCTGTATTCTTAGCTATAAAATGAGAAAGTTGGATCAACTGAAAGTCATCTGTAAGGTCATTCCCAGCATGATTCTGTGATACTTTGTCCTAGTCTACTCCCACCTTTCCCACTTTAGTTGGCTCTGTGTCCTATATCTAAGTTATGCCACTCTCTGGGTCTTGGTTTCTGCAGCTGTATAGAAAGAGGAATGATTGGTTCTGTGGCTTTCCTAAGTGAGCAGGGCGCACAGAAGCCCGGCGGGAAGCAGGGTCGGGGTGTGGAAGAGGGACTTCCTGTTCAACTACAACAGCTCAGTTATTTAGCTCTGTGTCCTCTGTATGCGCTCTCATTTAGATAAAGGCTTGTGTTGTTGTTGCTTTGCTTTTGCCTACTAATAAATGTATCTGCATAGTATAATATCTCATAGGTGACTCTGAAGCCCCCATCTAGCTAAGGAATTAAATATTAAGCTCCTTCAGAGCAAAGGGTCAAGACTTGTCATTCTACCTTCATTACTCTTCAGGATCTAAAGTATAGTAGTTGTTCAACAAACACTTGTAGGATAAAGACATGCTGATCATCATGATTATTATTAATGAGTTCTTAGTCCATGCCAGGCATTCAGCGCTTTAGTGGATTACCTCCATTAACCCTCCCCCTAAACCTGGGGGCTAGACTCTTTTTTCTCATTTGACAGATGCAGCAATAGAGGTACTAAGGCTGAGGAATGGAGGCAACCTGATTTTATCGAGACAGAGGCTCTTAGTCACCTTGTGAGGTGGCCACGTTTCTGTTTGTGGGACATACCAAGTAACACCAGAGATGAGGGACCTAAAAAGCCGGGCCAGCAGGAGGTGGAGCGCCAACCTGAAGATGAGACCTGGGGTGAGGTGGCAGGGTGGGGGGATTCAAGGAGAAAGGACTTAGATGTGAGGTGGAAGGTCAATTCCGGAGGCGTGAGTTCCCCAGACCAGCGGCGTCAGCATCACCCAGGAACTTTTCACAAGTACAAACGCTGAGGCCCCATCCCAGACCTTCTGAGTGTGAGGGTGCGGCTCGGAAGCCTGTGTGCCAGGGAGCCCTCCAGGGACTGCGGGTGCATGCCAACACTCCAGAACCAACTCTAGTGACTTGGGTTTTGCCTCTGTAGGAGCAAAGCTTCATTGGAATAGAAGTTCTAAATCTACATCATTACTTACCTCTTGGATGCTTTTAAGATGAGGCTAGATAAGATGTTTGCTTGGAATGAGAAAATCTTTGAGTATCAGATTTCTTTGCTACCTTCTGTTTAGTCTGTAACCTGAGGCCGACCACTTAACTCTTGATTCTTTGCCTGTAAACTGTGGTTAATGATGCCTCCCTCCCTTACTGGGGTGGCCAGAGAAATCTGTAATTAGTGGTTAGGAGGCCCCTGGAGCCCAGAGCGCCCTATAAATACTGTAGGATAATAACCAGTTTATGGCCTTACATGCTGCCTACAACTTGACACATTTAACATTTCTTCCCTGAATTGTAAAGTTTGAAGTTACTTTAACAATTTGCACTCCTTTTTTATTCATTCTTTAGCCCAAAATTGTGTTGGGGGGGGGGACATGCATCTGTGTATGCTTCCTTCAGCCTTCCAGAGAACATGGGTAAGAACTAAAACCCATTTCAAAAATCAAGCCTGTCTGAGAAAATAAAAGCACGATGCTTGGTTGAGTGTGAAACATCAATTGTACGGAAGTTCTGAACGGAAAGATGAGAGAGCCTCTGTAGGCCCGGGCTAGGCAGAGCCTATGGTAGTGCGGCTTCTTTGCGATCCCAAGCTGAGACTACATGTAAAGATTGTTCATCTTGTGCAACGTTTTCATTTCTGCTCATCTTTCTAACAGTAACACCCCTTTTCTTATTTGGAAGCTTAGAAGTCTGAATACTATTTTCTACGTGGCCAATCTTTAATTCAGCTTAGGCAAACTTCCTTTTTAGGCAACACTGCTTGTTCTGTGCACGCACTCATTTTCGATTGGATTTACAAGAGAACAGGATAGTTTGTTTTTCTCTCCTGTAAAGTCTTCCCTGCCCCCTCAATCTTAAGGAGATGAATGGCCCAAAAGACTCAGATGGAGATACAATAAAAGCATTTCTTTTTTTTTTAAATTCATTTTTATTGGTAGACTTTTTGGGGTGACATCTGTTAGTAAGAATTACATAGGTTTCAGGCATACAATTCCACAGTGCATTGTCAACTTGTATAATAATTTCACCACCTATTGTGACTTCTCTTTCTATCACCCTGTATCTAGCTTCCCCTCCCTCCTTTCCCACCCCTTTATTTCTTTTGAGAGTTTAACTAAGGCTGAATTTATATGAAGGACAAAAATGTGGGTCGATAAGCAAATATATGTGTATAAAAGAGGCTTTTATGTAATATCAACAGTGTGGTATGAAGAAAAAATTTAGAAATGCCAACTAACCGTAGTTTTTATTTTGTATATTATAACTTTAATATTGGAGCCTAATTACTGGACAGGGAAAAAACCTCCACCCTTTTATTATCATTTCCTGACATTTTAAATTATGCACTCTTACTGAATTAAAAATAAGAAAGAGCAACAGAAAAGAGATCATCCAGCCCTAAATCAACTCACTAATTTATAAACCTAGTCTCTAGTAAACAAGATTGTTTGTCCAAGTGCCTTACACTAGAGGTCAAACATAATAGCCTAAATAACAAGTTGAGACATGTTTTCATAATTGGAAATAGGGAAGAAATTCAGCCACCTGCTAATGGAAAGGAAAGTTTTGCAACAGAGCTCATAGCTGCTGTCATTTCTGAAGCAACCTCTCTAAATTCTTCAGAAGACAGTCATGGTGCTCACGACAGCTAAAAATCACTCAGGGCACCATTAACTAATTAGAAATTACCTGGGGAATCATGTCTGCACTTCGAAAGGCTATGGCGGCCCCCTTTCAGAAGTTGGTCTAACTTTACAACCGCCTGGGGTTATTCATGCAGACTGAAGCACTTCCTTTTCAAGTCCAAATAAGTTGAAATGAATTGGACACCTGATTCCCTGTAAGGCAGGAAAAGAGAGAGGAGAGAGACTGTGCCCTCCCTTTCCTTGAAAAGCACTGGCTGAACCCCAGAACGGTGGCTGCATCCACCCAGCTTCACGGCCACTTGCTAAGTGCGACGGTGACACAAAGTAGTCGCGTGGCCGGCCAGTTGTGAGGGTTGACAACAAACAGAAATGGTTATCTCCTGGTCTTCCATGCGGCCTGCCCCTCAAAGTGGAAGGTGGTCTGGCCAGACCACTTTCTCATTTTTCTGATGACCTGTCTTCTCTGAGCTTGTCTTTTCTTACTGGGTATAAATCATGGGTTTGCAACATTTCCGAAATGGCTCTGAGAAGATCAATAGAAATGTGGTTGAGGAAGGAGACTATCATTTCTCCGCCCCCACTTCTCTGAAAGTCAGCTGTGCCCGCCTGGCGTGTGCTTCCTGCCGGCTTGGGAATAATTGATGTGGGGTGTGCATTTGACCTGCAGAAACTTATCAAGAAGTAAGTTCACTGCATCATTGTTTGAATGATTCTAAAGCATTTCAGTAACACAAGGTTTTGGCGACAAACCTCAGCAATAAAGCCAACGGTGCCTGATTGCAGTAGGTAATGTAGAGTTTCCTCTCATAATTTTTAAAACAGGAACGGTTGCTTTTCAGAAGACACATTTGTCTTGAGGGATCTGGATGGCCATTTCCTGTGGTTCCGGTCTCTTCTGAACTTCCAGAACTCTCACCGTCTAGACTATTCTTTTCTCACTCCTCAGGGTCTACTTTCATGGGCTGTTAATTCTCGTTTTATGCCCTAAGCTGACAGACTATACTATCCTTGAAGGGAAGCATGCTCTTGTATGGGTCTTTATTTCCCAAAGTGCCTCAATCAGTAGCTTGTCAGGCAGTTGTAAGAAGATTTTATGTGCTCAATTTCATTTCATGATCTAACCCATTTCTTATTAAAATAGTGAGCTCCGACTCATTCTTTGTAAGATCATGAAGTCATCTTGACAAGTAATGTGTTTGCAGGTCTCTATTCTAATACGACCTGGCCTCATTCGGCACAGCGGTCTGTCGTCACGTACGACAGTGCTGGGCTCTAGCTGTATGAGATTGTCAGGGCATTACACCTCACAAGCCTGGTTGCAGCTGGCGTCGCTGGAATCCATGTGCTTCATCCCAGTGCCCAGGGCCAGAATGGGTAATTCCTGTGTGAGTATAATTGGGAGTTGTTACCACTCCGAGAACCTTCCCCAACTGAAGAACATAAGAAAGAGAGTGTACCAGTCTTAGATGGACATACATTTATTCTAATTAATAAAAGGTTAATGAAGGTGGCCTTTCTAAAACTTGTTTTTGGAATTTAATTTTGGTCATGCATTGACCTTCAAGAGATGAACTCGTGCTGTTGGATGTCATGTTTGTGTGTGTATGAAAAACAAGGGAATCCATTTAGTAGCCAGAATGTATCATTTAAATTCTTAGAAACCCCATAATTGTAGGGCATGCATATTATATGAAGAAAAGAAAAATAACCCAGTAAACTATGAGACCTTGCTAGGCTCAGAATATGTCACAAAACAGTACAGTGGTGGGGAGGGGAGTGCTGGTGGTGCTGTTACCATTTTTATTTTTAGAAAAACCAAGAGCTCAGATGAGAGCTTCCTTACTTGGAGTCAGTCTAGCAGGGGTGTATGGTATGGCATGGGAGGTTTATTACAGATGTGAAATTATGCCGTACGCAAGAAGGGTAAATGTTTATTCATATTCTAAATTTAAACATTGCAGTTGGAAGTGAACTTGCTGTTTGGGCTTGTGGGCCTGAAATTCTCCCTCCTTGCCTTGTGGGTTAGAGGCACAGTCATGAAAACTGTGGAAAGACATCCAAGTTCTCTCCTCTGGGCTCCAGTTTGTACAAAGTGAGTCCTTAGTCTCTACGAAAACAAGTGACCTTAGTCCTGTCTGGATCTGGTTTCAGGGTGTTTTAGCCTTTTCTATGGTCTCTGGAATGCTGGAGGATTTCTGTCCGGGTCCCGGCAGGGAGCAGAATCCACACTCAGCTGGGATGTCCAGGAGAACTTAACGAAGGGGCTGAACCACAGAGGTGTAGGCAGGCCTGTGAGCCAGGAGACGGGGAAACGCCCAGGGGTTGCCCGCAGTGGGAAGCTGTGACCCCTCCTGGGCCTGAAGGGGCCCCAGGAGGAAACCGTGTCAGTGGAGCCTATGGACAGTTAGAGCCGGGACAGTGCTGCTCACGGAGGGCGGTCTGTGCGGTCTGTGCTGCAGCAGAGAGCAGGCCCTGAGCAGAGCAGGACTCTCCTCGCGCCTGCCCCTTCCTGCCCACGCCTCCCACTCACTGGACCCGGGTGGAAGCCAGACGTGAGAGCGTGGGTGATGCAGTTTGGAGAAGCTGAACTCCTGGTGCACGCACACTGAGCAGACGCCTCGGAGAAGAGAGGCTGCTCCTGTCAGAGTCAGCTCTTTCCTCCAGAATCGGGGTCACCAACACAATGCTTTGTCATGGACTGGCTAGGGGATATGGAGCACAAGGGATGGTAAAAAGAAGAGAAGCAAAACGTCCCTCTAAGAAATCAGAATTGGGAAGGGAGAAGGGTCAGCTTGCATGATTCTGAAAAAAAAAAATATCATGAATAGTAAAATACAATTATAGCCATAACAGGGGGAAATAAGCAGCTACTTGGCACAGTGGTTAGGCTTGCTCTGGGGTGGGACTATCCAGGAGGGACCCCAGCTCAGCCTCTTAGCAGCAGAGCCAATCTCTGTCAAAGGCGCTATTTGCATGTTTTTAAAGTGGGGATAATGATCATGCCTACCCCCTGGGGTTCCGGGGAGGCTGATGTGAAAAGATCATTGAACAGTCCTTAGCCTGGGACACAGTCAGCACTCAGGAAGTAAAGGCACAGCCTGGGCTGTGGTCCGGTCCAGGAGGGGGCTTTCTCCTGCAGCAGGAGTCCAAATGTGGATGAGGAAAAGGGCAGGAGGGGTTAATATTTATGAAAAGGGAGGGTGGGCTGCAATTGGCCTGGAGCTGAGGGAGGGACTTGCTTATCTCAGATGGCAGCAGCCTGTGGGGCTGAGAAGTAGGAAGCAGAAAAAGAGACTAAAGACTGACTTGTGCTAGTTTTCACCAGGTCAGGGGTTGGCCGGGGTACACAGGGCAATAGCAGGGCCGAGAGGCACATCCTGGCCCTGCCTGTGTTCGTATTTTTCACCGCCGCCCCACATCAGGGCCCAATCCACTCTTTTCTGAGCCCTTGGCCTCCATGGCTTCACCTTGGGGCTGTGGAAGGCATTACAAGGCCCCAGTGAGAATCTTACTCTACAAAGTGGCCACTCTTGGGAGAAGAGGTGACATGGTCAGTGGAAAAGAGAGAAGCAAGAGCACATGGAGAAGAAACTGGGGTCTCTCGAGAGAAAAGGATGCAATAAAAGGATCTGAAGATGGAATTGAGACGCCTAATAGAAAGCTGGCTTTCCATCATGTTGGTGTAGTTTTTAAAATCAAAACAGGAAGCGACCTGGACGGACACAATAGCAACCAGCAGACTTGGGAGTAAGGGGCAGAATTCTGCTCGAAATTCCTGAAATCATGGCACGGTTTCACACTGATCATGTTTTCTTCCTATCACTGGCATTTTCCTGACTGCTTTCTCCTCTAGCCCTAGACTTCTTCCTGGTTTTTCCGTGATGCCCCTCCCCGCCCCCGCCCCCATCGGCTGATGCGCCAGCCGTGGAGACAGTGCCTTTCATAGCAGTAATGTCTGGGCTCTCTGCAGTAATGGATAAGAATCGGGACGAGATGAGTGTGTGAGAGCCAGTGAGATGGTGGGCGATTAGCGACAAGCACGCGGTGCCGGGAGGCTGGCAGCCCTTGACATTCTGGAGATTATCTGTCCTTCCACAATCAGTCGAGTTGACCACCCTGCTATAAGGAAGGATTAACACACAGCTACAAAGCCATATGATAAATGCACTCCATCTCATTGGTCCGGTGTCACCGCTCGAGAGGAGTGTAGAAAATGTTGGCGGGCGGCATTGTGGCAGTTGGACATCACAAAGCAGCAAGGGTGAAGAATTTGAAACATGCTTCGAGTTCCATTTGGAAAGAAATGGTTTTGGAAAATGTCCATCAGATTGCATGTTTGTCCCCTAGTTAAGTAAAGATTAGGGTCAAAAGACAGGAGTGGAGTGAGAAAGTCGAATGCAGAAATGCCCCTGCCTGTGCCCGCAGGAAGCCTGTGTGTGGGGATAACTGTACACTCGTACGCACTGTCTGTATCGTCTCTGCAGCAGTATTGATACCCCGAGTCATTTACTGTGGCTGAGAAGGAAGTGACCTTAATCCGTGGATACCTTTAGTATAGGCTAGTGTAATAGCTTGAAAAATAGTGCTGATATAAAATGCATTTGGAAAGATCTAAGATTCTGTAGTAAAAATCCGTGGCAGTCAAGATCAAAGTATGTCTTCTTTCTGAAACCACGTCTTCAGTGCAGTGGTGCTCACAGGGGGGGACCCGGGGAGCTGCTCCAGCGTCCTCTGTCACTGCACAGGGCACGTGAGGAAAGCCCATTGCAATGGAGCAGATGAATTCCGAAGGGAGAACCAATTCCTAAAGAGCCACAAAGCTGCAAGTAGCTCCCGCCGAAGGCCAAGCCTGCTGAGCTGGCAAATGCCACCTGGTTTGGTGTCAGTGGTCTGTGAGCACCCAGAGGACACCCATTTTCGGCCGGAGGGTAGGAAGTCACGGACGTGCAAGCTCCCCCAAGTGCTTGCACCCAGACACTGGAGTGAAAGGGCCTTTCACCGTGTTATTCAGGGGCCCCAAACCTATTCATCTCTGGCTGCTTTCTTTGCTTTATCCTTTCCTGATTTTTGAGTTCTGAGCTGACAGCCACCATGTAGCCGCATGCGTTAGTGGTCGGTGCCTGAGTCCACACGTGTCAGGTAAGGTGCTCGGACACCCTGGCAGGGGGACCTGCAGTGTGCTCAGTAGTCCTTTCCCTGTTTAACCCCGTCAGCCAGCTTGTGACTGGCCGACAGTGGGGCTGACTTGCCTTACTTGAACCTTGCGCTGAAAATGCAGCACTGATGGCTGAAGTAGACATCCTTAAGGAGAATCTGATTGTTTCCCCCTCTAATTTGATGGTGGCCCCTCAGTTGGCCAATCAAACAAGCCTTTATTGAGCACCTGGTGTGTTTAACGTTTGGCTTTGAGAGGTGCTGGAGAGAGCAGAGCTACAGGGGCACACGGGGGTTTGGGGACACTCAGGTGGCTTTCCACCGGGCTCTTCTCCCGAAAGCCGGAGGACATTCCCGGAAGCAACCATGGTGGGGGTTCTGCCGTGAGCAGCAAGGGTTAATAGGCCCTGTGCCTAGAAGAGAACGTGAGACCTGCAGATTGCCCTTGAAGATGTCCCTGCGACCCGCCCCTCGCCCCGTGATAGATGGCAGGCAGCCCTCCCATTCGAAGCCTGCCGGCCCCCTCATGGACCGGCCTGCGCGTGGCAGGCAGGGAGAGGCGGCTCTCGTTAAGGCCGAGACTCCCCGGGAAAGTGGGGAAAACGTTGTGAGGAAACACGCTTTGGTCAGAAACGCGCGCCGTACACTCCAAGAGGCCCCTTTCCTTCTCGGAGGCTGGAGACCTTGTCCCAGGTTTCTCCTTTTACCTCCACCTTCCCCTCCCTCCCCCAACACAGGGCCCAGCAAACTCCTCCTCGCCCATCATCGCCCAGCACCAGTGTGTCCTCCCCACTCACCCCTGCCACGGACCTGGCTCCTGTCCTGGGGTGCCCATGGCGCTCGCGCTCAGCCCTCCCGTGGACTCCATCCAGCTATGTCCTCTCTACAAGAGGGAGCTGCTTGAGGAAAAGATTTTTCTTTCTCATCTGTGTGCACCCAGCTCCGAACTTGGGCTCAGAAACACAGTGACCAGTAGATGTTTGTCCTCGGGACGAATTCGGACATTGAGCAATGATCTTTTTTATAGAGGCCCAGGGGTGTAAATGGGCCATTCCTCCTCGTGGCAATGCTGCTGCACACAGATGAACGGAGGTTAAAGTACCAACAGTCTCGGACAGAAGGGTAATACTAAGGGAAGGTTTGTGTCAGTACTGCGTCTCTGATTCTAGAAGCAGGAACGTTCGCACACTGCGATCAGGGAGGCGAACGTACCCCTGTGCGAACAGCGAGAGGGTACGTGCTCCGGCCGCCCGCCAGAGACCTGTCCGCACTGTAAGGGGGTGGGCAGCCCCAGGGTCACAGCCGGACGGGGCGCGGCTGGGGGCATGCTCCTTGCTCCGCTTTGTCAGGTAAATATTTCTCTTTCGGAAATCCTTGGGACCACTTGTTGTGTGCTTTATTCTTTAATTATGGAGCCACGGATGCTGTCACCCGCCCTGCTGCAGGGAGGCCGGTCTTGCGCATACGTTTGTTCAAGCATTTGGCGTGAGAGCGAGAAATGCACGCTAATGCAGAGTTCAGTGCTGAGCTGTAAATGAGCACGCTGCAGACCGGGAGGCATCGGTCTGGGTGTCAGGTCCTCACCCTTGTTTCTCCTTCCTGGGCCTCACAGCTTCCTGTGCTGTTTGTGTCGCTTTGTGGGATGGCTGGAGAGAGGCCTGAAGTGTTGCTGGTGCATGTGTTTGTGAACTTTAGTAAGATCTTGTCTGTCAGAAGTTATTTTTAAAACAAGTGATAAGAAACCGCAGAGCACTGAAACCCAGGAGGCAAGCAAAGCTTGAGGCTCTTGAGGTCTCAGCGCCAAATACAGCCCCACCAGGCAGCCTGACTGGGCCCCACCTCTTTCTAACTTGGTTTATGCTAAGTCAGGCTCGTTATGGGTGAACAGAGAGTAATATAACCTTACATCTAAGCAAACATGTTGAACATTGTGAAGCAAATGTATTTCATTCTTGTGATAAAATATGATAGGTCAGCCTTCCCAAGCTGACCATGGCATGAACACAGTGTTATTTTTATAGGGTACAAAGGAGTTGGCCAACTTTGGGCAAGGGACAGTCCTCCTTTGGCCTCAGGTTCCATATCTGTAAAATGGGAAGATATTACCCACTTCACAGTGCTGTTTGGTGATCCTCTGTGACGATATATGAAGTTGGACAATTACTTTCATGAACTCATCCTAGAAAAGGTGCTACACACCTCACTGCTGAACATCACTACGGTCACCTTCGAAGTCCTCCCCTTGGGAAGCTATGCACTGACTCCAGTGCCTAGTCCACCCTTCAAAGCAATTTTGGAACTCTTTTTCTGGAATAGCCATCAGAGCTGTTGTCATACAAACAATTTGGTAAGGTGTCCTGAGTTGTTTGTACAGTGCAGACAATGTAAGTGCAAAGTGGCAAGTTTGCGAACTTAATTGTCAGATCTTGGGTATGACGACAGTTCTGATGGCCATTCCAGACAAAGAGTTCCAAAATTGGTTTGAAGGGTGGACTAGGCGCTGGCGTCAGTGCACAGCCTCCCAAGGGAAGTACTTCGAAGGTGACTCTAGTGATATTCAGCCATGAGGTGTGTAGCACTTTTTCTAGGATGAGATCGTGAAATTAATTGTCCAGCCTCACATATGAAGACCCACAATGTATCAGGGCTCAGTGGGAAAGGCAGGATTTTATAACCGAAAAAGCATCAGAGTTGGACAGACTGTGAAGTGAATACTCAGCTGTGTTATTTATTAACTCCTGGACTCTGAGCAACCTCTGAATTTCTCATTTTACTCACCTGTACAATGGGGCTAATAATAATAATACCTATATTATAAGCTTGCTACGAATGTTAACTAAGACTGCACTTGAAACACCTAGTTTATAAGAACATAGTGTAATAAAAGCTTGTCAATAGAGGTTCAAATATCCATATCTATATTTATGATATGTGACCCAAATTATCTTCTAGAAAGCGACGGGTGTCATCTTAAATTTTATTTTATACAAAACCTCTCATATTGTTGGGTTTCTCTCTAAATTATTTTGTTTTGAGCCCCTAACTACTTTCTGGAAAAAACACCATAGCCCTGGAATTGCCTTAATCAATGATAGTTTTGCCCCCTTGTCGAGGTCACTTAAGTGGAATTATCTTTAAAAAGGAAGCTACGAAATTGAATCCAGACAGAGTCACAATTGTGCATGCTAAATGTAATGGCAAGCAATCCTTCTAAAATTGTTTTCTTTCTAATTCAAATAGTTCGAGAGGGCACCCAGTGAAAGCCACGTCTCTCTGTCCCTTCTGCCACGCCACACCCAGCTGTCCCCCAAAACAGACTCAGCCTCAACTCCAGGCAGTTTCTTCCAGAGGCGGTTTGTGCCCCCGCAGACACGGGGTTGGCTACACCCAGCTTTTAAAATTCAACATCCTCAAGAGCTTTCTCTAACAGCCTCCTCATTTCTTTTAGCACCACTGTAGTGCACGACCAGCAGACTTTTAAAAGAGCACGTTATTATTTATTGTCTAAAATTAATTTTTGTCTTGCAGCTTAGAGTTGATTTTGTTCATATGTGCAACTGAACAGGTCATGTTTAGAACTGTACTAATCTGTGATTGACTTTTTTTTTTAATTAAACTATAGTTGGCATACCACGTTGTAGGAGTTTCAGGTGCACAGCGTAGTTCTTCAACGCCAAGGTCGCTTTAAGAAACCAGTGGTTATGTTGTGGCGAGTGCCTGCAGGACAAGTGGCAAGCTGTCTGCGCTCATGGTGTATAACTGTGTGGCTGGGGCTGGGAGAGATGTCCAGTGGCAGCATTGTACATGGACAGTAATTTTTTTACTCTGAAAAGGGTAAAGAAGAAGCAAGTACACTGTGTTTTGAGGGGGAAAATGTCTTAGATGACTCAAAAAGTGACATAGATATACATAGAGAATTGAAATCAAGTTGTTCTGTGAAATAGGAATTGACTTAAACGGTGTCTCTAAATTTGTGTGTTACATTATACCTGATTTTAAATTTGCATGTGTAAATGAATTGAACAGTATGAGTAGATATCAAATGATTTCATTGATATCCCTAAAAGTTTATATACTTCCGAATCTTCTGGGATCAATCTTCTCATTAGGAAAATGAAGACTGCCTTCCATTGAGGGTTGCTTAGGGCCCCCTCTCCCCAGTGCTTACTAGTTCTATTCTAAACAAATAGGAATCAAACCAAGTAAAGCAGGCACAGACTAAAATGCCACCATTATTGCTAAGGGCAGACAGGGAGGTTTAACGAGGTGAACTTACTACCCATTGAACCCCAGAATGACACAGGCGTACCTATCCCCCAGGTGCTACAGAGCTGGAGCGCCTGAAAGGCAACCCGCTAGCTCCAGGGCAGCGTTCCCCAAGGGTGGGCACGGGCAAGACACAAGTCAGTTCCGTCTCCCTGAGGACACACTCTAGACCCAGACAGAGGCTGGGGTTCACAAACTGTGGCTCCTTCACAGGCCGAAATGGAGAGGCGGCCTTCCTCACTAACACAGTGTGTTTGGGCACAAAGGCTAATTCTTACCACATATACGAGGCAAGTAGGTTAGTGAAGGGTCCATTTGTCCCCTCAGGGTGGGAAGGATGGCTTCACTGTGACTGCTGGCACAGCACGCTGCCTTTTAACCTCAAGGTCACGTTGCACAGCTCTAACCGGAAAGGCCAGGAGCGGGGAGATTGCAGCTGCTCCAAGATGGGTAACTGAGGAATCATGGAGCTCTCAGAGGCATTTTGCCCAGTCCCTGTCTTTACAGATGAGCAAACTGAGGCCCACCTGGGTTGGGGTTCAGGAAGAGGCTAAAAATCACCCAGAAAACTGAGAGTGGAGCTGAGGTGAGAAACTCCCAGACTCATTGAAACGAGTAATTTTCTGTCCTCACTCGAGATACCCATCACAAGAATTCGCCAAACTTCCCATTTATCCATGTTAGCTCTCTCCTTCATGGGTACAAGCATCGCCAGTGGCCCTCTGAAAGGCAGGTTCTGCAACCGGTTCTGTTTTCAGCCTGTAAGACCAGCAATGACCTGGCAAACATGGGCCAGAGTGAGATAACCGACCTGGATATCATTAGCTACAGTTACACTGACCATTACCCGTGCCTATTGTTGTGAGCTGTGTCAGTTGCCAGGTCAGCTAGACCAGAAGGCCCACTTGCTGCCAGACTGATGTCGAGTTGATAAGCCAGGCCTAGGCTTGGGTCGAGCATTAATGATGAAGTTGGGGAAGAGTCATGCATAGTACCTGATACATAGAGGGCCCTTGAGGAGAACAGAGCTGCATGGATGGCTACAGACGGAGGGAGAAGAGAAGTAAGGAGGAGAGGAAGAGGAGGAAGGAAGGAAGGAAGGTGGAGGGGATTTCAGTTAGTGAGGTTTTACTTTTTTGTTGTTCTAAAAACATGGCAGAAACCTAAGTCATGTCCTGAGTTTTCCTACTTTGTTCGTGCTGTTTCTACAGTGTTTAAACCATGTTATATCACGGAAGCAGACCAGAAACAAGAAAGGTTGAATCTCACTTTAGCATCTGTCCTGCTGATTCTCCTATGGGACTAAGGCCATGGGAAGAATTAATTGGCTCTGAAGCAAACTGTGTCTGGATTTGATTCTACTTTTCTACTAACCCTGTGACCGTGGGCAAATGACTTAATCTTTTTGACTTTCAGTGTTCTCATCTCTAGGAGATAAAAATACTTAACCTTACAGGGTCTCCACTACAGGCTTCCTTAGCACGTGGAACTTTCTCTATCATAAAACCTTTCATAGTTTATTGTAATTTCTTGTGTAATGTTTATTTGCCTTCATTACTGGACTGAAGGCACCTTGATAACAGGCACTGGGCTTGCCCTGCTCATGGCTATACCTTTAACATGTAGCACAGTTCCTGACACATAAATATTTGCTGAAAGAGGAGATGGAGGGGTAGATAATTGAATGGATGGATGGATGGATGAATGATGAATAGATGGAGGGATGGATGGATGGAGGGAGGGAGGGAGGGATTGTTGGATGGATGGATGGATAAGTGGATAGACAGGTGAATGTGTTGAGAGGTGGTTCAGGAAAATTATAAAGATTAGAGATAATGTATATCTGGAATGTATTAAGCACTTTACAATTCTTTTCCAATTTTGTAAAAGACCTCACTTCCTCTCCTATCTCTCTCTATACTAGGACTTTCTCTGTGTGTCTCCAAATATAATATACGCAAAAAAAAAAAATCCTTCTTTGCTAGTGGCAACATTGCCAAGGCCATGATTTATGAGCTGCTTTCCTGAGGATTTAGTCCATCACTGCCACAACCACTATATATCTGAAGAGACACAAATGCCTACAGTAAACCCAGGACACACAGAAAGATATAGAAGAAAGGGGCTTTTCTAAATGGCAGGAGTGGAGAGCTGGCCGGGGGTACACCTGAATTGTCTCCTCTAAAGAAAAAGACATCTTCTTCAGAAAGGAGCTGAATGAAGGAATCATCCTGAAGAAATAACTGAGTGAAGCCATCTTCCTTTCCTCTCTGTTCCCATGGCACTTATTGGACTAACCTTGCTATATAGCTTGTGCCACTCCCTGCCTTATAGTACGCGCACAGGTGGCCAGGAGCTGGGTGTTCAGCGGGCTGCCGGCTGGTGCTTGTCGAATGAACGAGTAAGTCCGTGTCCGTTTCTCCTCACTGATCCTTGTGGCTGGAGTCTGCCTCTCGCCTTTATCTCTACCCCTGCGTCTGGTGCAGTATTGGTGCCAAGCAGGCTGTAAGCTCTGGGTAAATATTTGTTGGGTGAATAAATGGATGTCCCAAAGGGCTTGTGGAGGAAAGCCAGGGAGACATTCCTCTGATGGGAAGACTGTGTAAAGAGGCAGCCAGTACTGGAAGGGAGAGTGTCAGGGGCGAGGAGTAGGGGTGCGGGGAGGAAGAGAGGCGGCTGTAAGCTGGCCGGAAGTGACGGATGTGGTTAGAGACATAACAGAGGAGAAAGTGTGTGTATGATAAAGGAGGGCATCGTCCACCAAGAAAGCAGCTCCATCATGCTGGGAAGAACCCATGTTTTGTAGACTCTTAGGACCCAGAAGTAGCGGGAGAGCTCTGTGAGAGAGGGGGACCAGGGACGTGGCGCGTGGTTTGACATCCGGGTCGGAGCTCCTGTGTCTTTTATCACCTCGACCCTCATTCCCCCTTTATTGCAAAGAGATGTTTGCCTCCACGTTGCCGCCATCCTCCCTAAAGAGTTGCTAACACTCACGAGTTCTATTTTCTTCACTTCCATCCACCCCGCCTCTCCCGTAACTGTGGCTCTACCCACCCTCTGCGGCAAGGTCATGGCAAGGTCACCCAAAATGTCCTTCATGCTGCAGCCGTGGCTCCTCCTTATGCTTATCTCACTCGAAGAGCTTCTGATGCTGTCGGCCACTTCTCCCTTTTGGACTGTGTCTCGCCTTGCCTTCCATGTCACCCCATCTTATGGTTTCATCTCGCTGGTGTCTACTCATGCTCCTCTTCTTCCTCATTTAAAGAAATGTTGGTGCTTCTTGGCAGCCCAGTCCAAAGTCGTCTTTCCTTACTCTGAATACCCATCCTGACTCATGTCACCTTCTTCAATGGCTATAGTCACCATGTGTGTTGGGGCTTCCATTTATAGATCTGCCACTCAGATCTGTCTTTTGAACTCCAAGTCTCTTAGGTATGTTTATTTGGTTGCCCTATAGACATCTCTTTCCAATTGGGAAAATCCAAATGCATGGCCGTCTGCCAAATCCTGCTGCTCCTCTGGCCTGCCTTATTTCTGTGGGTAGCATCACTGTTCCTCCAGTTGTTTGTGCCAAAAAGCCACTTGCCCAAGCTGGAAGTCATTTTCCCTCTTACCCTTCTCTCTTCATACCCAATTCATCACCAAGTCCTGCAGATTCTATTTTCTCAGCATCTCCTAAATCCATCCCCTTGTCTCCATCTCCACTGCCACCATTTGAGTTCAGTCCACTGGTGTCACCTGCCCAGCTCCCCGGTTGGTACCGTCCTTGTTTTCCCCGCTCCCGTCATCTCTTCCTCCGACCCAGGTTCACACTGTAACTGGAATGATCTTTCTAAAATGCCAAGTCTTCCTTGCTTATGTTTCCATTTTCTTCTAGAACAAAAGTAAGACCTTAGCATGGTTTTTAAAGCCTTTTCTTATCTGATGCCTGCTTCATCTCTAATTTAATTCCTAATAACTCTGAACCCCCCCCCCACACACACACACACACCCCATAGTCTCTGTTTCAGCCACTCTCAGCTCTTAAAGCTGTGGTCTGTCTTGTTGGTTCGTATGGGCCACATCGCAGTCTGTGAATCTCGCTCCATGAGCCCATTTGCCCATGGAGGCACGTTTGCCGTTGGCTGCTGTACTAATGTCTGGGTGATAGAATACCTCTTTGACTAGGTTTAATGTGCTATGGTACTGGATGTTACTTACGCTTCTGTCAGTCTTTGGGACTTCAAGCCTTGCTGTTAGACTCCACTTTTCTGGGACAATGCTTGAAGGAGCCCTGGACAAGGCTGCTCCAGGCCAGGGATAACTGGCCAAGGCATGGGGAAGGGCCTGATGGCCCCAGGCCCCACTCAGCCTTCCAGACTTTGGGAAGTTTTCTCATAGATACTCCTCTTATACTTTATACTTCCTCTTGCTATATGATTGCCTCCTCAGTTGATGTGTTCAAGGATCAAAAGCAAGGCCAGAGTGGTTGGGGGAGAGTGGGCAAGAAGGGAGATGAATGAGATGACAGGAAGAGGTGGCCAGGGGCCAGATCATGCACCACTTCCTAAGTCTATGTGCCTGTTCCCGGAGGCATACCCAGGGCTGTTAGTGTTTATTCAATAAATACCTGTTAAATGGAAGGATCTCTTCATGCCTCTGCATACAGAATAAGTAGCCCAGAACAAAGGCTCTATGTGGCCCCAGTGCCCTCTAGTGACCACAGACTCTAGCCCAAGGCTCTTGATGGCTTTCTTATCTTCAGAAAATCTCAGCTTAGTTGTCCTTGGGGCCCAGCCCGAGGGCACAGCAATAGTTTCTGGAACTTGTCTTCTTAACTATTCTCTGCAAGTAGGACTAAATCAGTTACAAAAAGTCCTGCTACGAGAGCCACTTCCGGCTGTCCTTCCTTGCCCAAGCGGCGGTCTCCAAAGAGAATACCTGGATGTTTAATTTCTCAGGAGAATGCAGGGAGTCTGTGTGAGTGACAAGCACTGGAACACATTTAGCCAGTGTGACAGCAGGAAAGCTCTGTAACAACCTTAATGTCTCACTGCTCTGCAGCAGCGAGGCCGATCTCCAGGTCACCTCATACTCAGGTGTGGCTCCGTTTGGCTGGAATGGCCTGGCCAGACCATAGCCGCAGGCTGCACACACGTTGCTGCGTGTGCGCAAACATCGCATGCTACGCATGCTGCAGTTGGAGCGCTTTCATTTCAATCCCAACCCATCTGGGCCCATTAAGGTAATCACCCAACAAATTCTGAACTGTCATCTCCTTGTGAGGCTGTCCCATGCCTGATTGAAACCCTGCTTCCACCCAACTTCCCTGGAAAAAGCCCGTGAACGGCACCCCATTTGGAAATGTGTACGTCAATAAATCAAAAGTGACAGCAGAGACCTGGCTCTGCCGGGAGAGGGGGTGGCAGAGGGAGGGACCCAGTCCTTCCACCGATTTGCCAAGTGATTCCTGTGGTATAACAGATGCAGGTTGGTTTGAAATGCTCTTAAAGATGGGTCGTCTCCGACGTCCTTGGTAGATCATTCTCTAGACTGGTGAATCTTTCACTCCGTCATTTTCCACAGCCCCTGCCTCTTTTTCTGTTAATGTTGTCAAACTCCACTGAGCCAAGAGAAGGAATCTGGCTCTCCTGAGTGTTTACAGGTGTTTCCTCTTTAGTTGTCACTTACCCAAGTGCAGCACATGGCAGTCTCTAATTTGTCTTCATTAATCAGTCCCCAAATTCCTTTACACTTGCTCCTCAGATGATCCCATCAAATCAGCACATTCCTGGAGCTGAAACTGTCTAGAAGAATCGAGCTCTCCAGCTGCAATCCCCACCTGCAGGGGACCAGTGTGTGTCCACCTCGGTCCATGGCCACATGTTTACAGGTTCACTCCCAGGAGCCTCTTGGGTGTCCATTTGCTTCTCTGCAAGTGCACACTTAGGCTGTCCGTGTATTTTCTAATTGAGCCATAAAGGCATCAAGAATTAAAATATCTGTTGTTGATAGCCAGTATTGATGAAAGGTGTAGGGAAACAGGCATGCTTTCACACTTCTTTACATCTTTTCAAAGGCCATTTTGACAATACGAGTGAGGGCTGTCCAGAAAACAATCCAGTCATAATGCCTCTGTTTTGCACAGTACATGGCTGGATACTTTCCAGACAGCCCTTATAGCTTTTAAAATGAAAAAATAGACCCTTCACCCAGAAGTTCAATGTATCATTGCAGCATTGTTTCAAAAAACTGAAGGTAGCCTCAGTGCCCATCAGTAGGAAATTATTACATAAATGAGTTAAATACACTTGGGTGTACTCGCACATGGCAGACCAAGTCACAGTTTTAAAAAAAAAAGGCAACAAGAACACAGATCTACGTGTACCCACGGGGAAAGATGCCTAAGAAATATCGTTAAGTTCAAAAGCAAATTGCAGGGCAGTCTGTATGATTGGTGACCATTTTAACACATTTTTATTCTATAGGACAAAGTCTGGAAGGATTCACATACATCTATTAGTGGTGCCGTTTTCTGAGATGGAGGACTCTCGAAGACACGCATTTTTTTAATTGGGCTTTCTCTGTTTTTCAATGTTTAATGCTGATTACCTTTCTGTTTCATAAAAACAATAGCGAAACCAAGTTATTTTTTGTCATGCTCTTGATCTAGAAAGATGACTTTGTTTAACACATGCTCTCTGTTGCCTCTGTTGTCCTCTCCTTGGGCCTCAGACAATGAAGAGCTTCCCATGTGCTGCTTCCAGAATTCTCCTTCTTCCCCCACAGTTCAGAATGACGGCTGTCTCTCCAGGGTGCAGTTAATTGAGCACATACGGTTTGCTCAGCATCGCTTGTGAATTTTAGCCTCTACCGCCAGGCCCCTTTAACCAGCTTTTTTATTTATTTATTTTTTCATTTAATACATCCAGACTCCTCGTGGATTCTTTTATTTGAGTTAAGACCACTTTCACCTAATTTTTTTTTTCATTTTCTAAGCATCTGTATCTTTTTTGCCCCCTCTTTAATGAGAAGAGATACCTCCTTCCTAGCCTGCTACACTTAGTGTAGCATGAATATTTTTATGTCATTAAAGACAGGTAATATAGATAGTCAACATTGTTTACTACATTTCAAACACCAGATTAAGTATTTTATACCTATTACCCATCTAGCCTCACCACTTGCTATATGTTGGGTAGTATTATTATTATTCCCATTTTAGAAAAAAACTGAGGCACAGAGAAATGAAATAACTTGCCTGAGGTCACACAACTAGTAAGTGACAGAGCTAGGTTTTAAACCTCAGCAGTCTAGTTCCAGAAGCCGTACTCTTGACCACAAAGCTCTGACCCACACCATCATTATCATGACTCTAGTATATGGTAATTTATTTAACCCTCTCTTCTTTCTTGGCTGTTAGATTCACTATTATACAAAAAACAGCAATGAACACCTTGTTCACCTATTCATCTTTATTCACGTGTTCAGTTACAACCGTGGGTTGGAATGCCCAGGAATAGAATTGCTGAGTCAAAGAGAGTGCATCTATCTTTTTGAATTAGTGTTCTTATTTTCTTTGGATAAATATAATACCTAGAAGTGAAATTGCTTGGTCATGTGGTATATCCATTTTTAGTTTCTTGAGGAAACTTCATACTGTTTTCCATTGGAGTTACACCAGTTTGCAGTCCCACCACATAGCACAAAGGTTCTTTTTTCTCCACATCTTCTCCAACACCTGTTATTTGTGGACTTTTTGATAGTAGCCCTCCTGACAGGAGTGAGGTGGTATCCCATTGCTGTTTTGATTTGCATTTCCCTGATGATAAGTGATGTTGAGCATCGTTTCATGTATCTATTGGCTATTTGGATGTCTTCTTTGAAGAAATGTCTATTCAGGTACTCTGCACATTTTTTTATTGGATTGTTTATTATTATTATTATTATTATTGTTATTGAGTTGTATGAGTTTCTTATATATTTTGAATATCAACCACTTATGTACTCTGAAAACTATGAGTCATTGGAGAAAGAAATTGAAGAGGACATAAATAAATGGAAAATTATACCATGCTCATACATTGGAAGGATTAATATCATTAAAATAACCATACTGCCCAAAGAAATTCATAGAGTCAATGCAATTTCTATCAAAATACCAATGTAATTCTTCTCAGAACTAGAACAAATAATCCTAAAATTTATATGAAACCACAAAAGACCTCAAATAGCCAACACCATCTTGAGAAAGAAGAACAGAGTTAGAGGTAACACACTCCCTGATCTCAAACTATACTACAAAGCTATAACAATCAAAACAATATGGTGCTGGCACAAACTAGACACATAGATCAATGAAACAGAATAAGGAGCTCAGAAACAAACCCTCACTTATATGGTCAACTAATCAAGGACAAAGAAGGTAAAATGCACTCTGAAGTAATGACAGTCTCTTCAACAAGTGGGAAAACTGGACAGCTACATGCAAAAAAAAAAAAAAAAAAAAAAAAGGAACTGCACCACACTCTCTTACACCATATACAAGACTTAAATGAAAGGCCTGAAACCATAAAACTACTAGAAGAAACCAGAGGAAGCACATGATTTGACATCCATCCAAGTAATATCTTTTTGGATATACCCCCTTGAGCAAGGGAAACAAAGCAAAAATAAACATATGGGACCACATCAAACTAGTTCATAGGTTTAAGCAATGTATTTTCTAAGCCTCTTTGACCCTTATAATTCAAAAAATGTTCCTTTCAGAAAATGCATCACTCTCTTGTCTTCTGGGTTCAATGATAGTTTTGTTTTGTTTTGTTTTTTCTTAGAATGTGGAGCTTCTTCTGTCCTTTCCTTCTGCTTTGTACCCATTCTCTAAAATGTTTCCCAGAATCACACATTGTGCCTTATTTTGTCAGTATTTCCAGTACCTTGCATCTCCTGGATGTGAACTATCAGATGGGGGTATATGCATACAAGGAATACTGTCCCATAATTTGACTTCATGTCAATTTTCTGTACTACTAATTTTGTTTTTTTTTTCTGTATTTTATTTTTTCTTTCAAGCCTCACAAGAATTGCAGTAACAAATCTGTCATATATTTTTTCTTGATTTTAATATACATAAGTCAGGGTGGCCAGCGTGGCAAGGATGATGGATACGTCAGAGGCCTGGAAGGTGGAGCTCCCCACTGTATTCCCACTTCTACCTCTCACTTCTTTTATGACCTTGAGGAGCCACTTACTCGTCTGTGTTTCATTTTCTTCATTTGCCAAATGAGGAAAGTGAGCTAAATGACCTCAAAAATCTATTCAAGGTGTTTATTTTTTTTAAGGGTCAGGTTAGTTTTTTTTAAATTTGTGTGAAATTGGGGTGAATGCATGTGTTGGTTGGGTGGTGTTGGGGGCAGCTAGAGATTGGCTTCAACATACGAGTATTAAAAAGACTTTGTGCCTTGTCACTTGACCAGGGCCCCCTAACAGTGCGCTTTCATGGCTGGTGAAACGTGTCTTTAAGACCAAGGTAATTATGGTTGTTCCCCTGAAGCGTGACAAATGGCCTCTCACTTTGAATTCTTTTATGGAAAAGAAAAACCTTCCATGACAACAGCACTGGGACTTAATTACAGGCTCCAGAGCTGGAGGCAAGAATAGAGATAGTCCTGGCTGCAGTCAAGGGGGAGAAGACAAGAGCATGGGCTCACTTGGGAAGAGGGACTGGGTGCAGTAACAATGACAACACCACAATGATAACATTCATGGGCTTCCCTGGGAACGTGCTGTTTGCCAGGTGCTGTCCCAGGAACTTTGTATACATTATGGCGTTCAATTCCCACAGTAACCCTAAGAGTTAGGCTATGAGGTAGGTACTTTTATTTTTTCTGTTTTATAAAGATGAGCACTGGGAGGCTTTTTAAAAAAGGTTAAGTAACCTGTGTCGCGTTATTCAGCTAGTAGTTGTCGGAGGCATGAGATGCACCCTGAAAGTATATTCATGTATTTAATATACACTGTTTGAATGTCCGGCGTACGCCAGACCCTCTTTTGAGGGCTGGTAATGCAGAAGTAACCAGGAAAACCTGTTTCTGTGGAATTCGGCTAATAGTGGGAGGAGACCAGTCATAACAACTGACATACCAGTAAACCATTTCGGGGGTAGTAAGTGGTGTGACGGAGAGTGCCTGGGTTGGAGGCAAGAATACCTTGTATGAGATTGGCATGGAGGGCCCCCAGGAGGTGGCATTTGAGCTGAGCCACACACGTTGGAGCAGTCAGCCATGTAAAGATCTACTGGACAGCTTCTTACAGGGAAGGTCCACAGGAGCAAAGAAAGACCCGGGGCTCAGAAGAGCTTCTCTTGTCCTAGGAACAGAGTGGTGGGATGACAAGCGACAAAGGGGAAAATGTCGGCAAAGGAGTCGAGGGGTTGGAGAAGACCAGGTGACACAGGGCCTTGTAGGTCACTATGAGGGAAGGCACTGGAGGACTTTAAGCAGGGGAGTGCTGTATCCTTCGGTCTCTCTAGGTGGCCTTCTTCGCCTCTATGTTATGTCGCCGACAAGGAACAGCTGGAAAGCAATGAGTTGTTTATGTGCAGCATGGCCTGAATGCAAATTAGGAAGTCAGGGGCCAGTGTTTCAGATGAAACAAAATTCTAGGCTTTTTACAGAACAAGACTGAAATGGACAATGACAGGTCATCAAATCTGAACTTGTGACTTTAGGTAAGGACTTAGGACATCCAAGTTGAGCATCTAAACTATAGACCGTCCCTCACTGTGCAGAAAGTTCCACTCTAGCTTTTGACCATTCTTGACCACTTCTTGGTCAAGGGTTGTGCTTGCCTCATAAAATAAATCTCATCCAAAATAGCAAGACATTACAGCTTTGGGTAGATGACTTCTCAGGCATGTACGTTGTGTGTCCCATGCAGTCTGGCGTGTACGTGTTTGTGTGTGTGCATGTTCACTGAAAAGTATTTTCGAAGGTGCCATCGACATTTTAATATGTAGGACCTGGCTTTTCTGGTGAGGTGGCCTTGTACGGATGGTTCTAGAATTTTATTGGAAACTCGGCAACTTGATTTATTTTACTTGAATGCTTTTTATGAACAAACACTCACGTTAATCCATTAAAATTGGCTTATGTCACACATAGGATGAAATTAATTGCTTGACTAAATTAAATGCTCACTGTTAGAAGATATTGTTCTCTTACTTTGACAAAAGTATAAAGAGTTTCACTTTTATTCAGCAAAAGAAGATTGAATAGCAACCTGAACCATTATTAATGTGCCATTTTGTGTGTATGTCTATGTGGCCGACTCTCCATAACTAGGCCTCTGACAGTACAGGCCTAACAACACAGATTTATTTGAATGCAACAACCTTTGAGGCATTTAGTTGTCTCTGTGATAGAGTAGGTCCCTGAGAGCAAGATATTAATTGCAAAAGAATTTAAGTTATTCGTGTGTAATTGAGTAGGATTTGGGGACATTCATCACTCTTGAGTTAGTTTTATTTATAAATAACATATTTGTTTCTCAGGAGGGAAAAATTCTCCAACTATCTTATGTAGGAGGTTAGAAAAGTTCTATTCCTTTGCATAAAAGTAGTGTGTGACAGTAGCACAGGGACAAGGGTAATATAAGGGTGGCTGTGTGATGCCACAGAAGGGAAGGATGACAAAAACAGAGCTCCCTACCCAAAGGTGCTGTGATTTGGGGAGCAGGCTTTTTCCCTAGGGCTGTTGAAGCTGGAGTGTGTTTCACCAAGGCCTCAGCCAAGCTGGGAGGCTTCTAATAACCCCATCAGACTTACAAATTCAGCTGTCAGCACGGGGGTTGTCGCATCGACTGAACAAGCAGATTTTCTTCCATTGTCTGTTTTCTGGGCTGATGAATAACAATTTCATCCTTTCCATTCCTTGTGACTCTTTGACTCTGACACTTCTGATTGCTAGGAGGTTTTCTGGAAATTTCTTAAGTCACACATTGGAGTCACTTCAAGGAGATAATGCTATTCCAATTGAATCATCAGTGTCTCTGCTGTCAGACCTAGTATTTTAGGAGTCGGTGGAGTTACACAACTTCCCAGATTTAATATTACATGCTTGCCATTTTGTGTCTTGCCCTCAAGTCTGAATAAAATTGTCTAAAGGGCTGATTGGAAACTGTGAGATAAATTATATGTTTATTATGCCAAGTTAAGTAAATACTGTTTGGAAGGATTACTAGAGGCTACCATCAAGTTAATTGCTTTTAAAAATCTTTTTTTGATTTACTGGGCTCGATGGAAATGGTGAAGCCATTGATTCTGTCACAGGCAGTGGTGCCAGGTCCACCGGGGTTGCCATGAACCTCTCTGCCCTCATGCCTGGAACCGTCCCATCCACGAGGGGAGAGGCCCCGCTGACATACGGCTGGTCCTCCAGAGCAGACACATGTTGTCAGTTTGACGTTCAAGCTGACGGATTGATGTCTTTCTTTTTCTTCTAGATGCTGAAGAATACCAGCCTCCGATATGGAAATCGTACCGTGAGTATCTGAAATGAGAATCTCCTCAGAAGCCCTTAGCGGGCCTGCCTTTTGAACAGTTCTTGCTGCTGATTGAGTGCCCACGGGCAGTCCCACCGCTCTGTGAGCCTAAATCTTGGTTTTTCCACTCCAGGAATGCTTAGAGAAAGAGATGCCTTTTGATTTAGGCCTTGCTTGCTTTCCTTCTTTTTCTTTTTTTTAAAAATACCAGTTGGTCAGCAAGGGTGAATGGGTTGACTTCGGTGAATTACGTTCTGGGCCAATCATCCTAAGGCTGTAATATCGTATGACATTTAGCACACAAAAATTAATTAACAGATCGCAAAGAATAATGAATAATGTTTGGTCACTGAAGGGGACCCCTTAGAAACAGAGATCACGATCTGATCATCAGTCACCGTGCAGCTGCTCTCCTGAGGCAGGTTGGTTATCAGTCACCTCACGCTCATTCTCTCGCCTTCGTGTCATCTCCCCGACTTAAGTACTTCACCAGGAAGAGAGGGAAGGGCTGTGGAAGAGAGCCAGGGCACTCAGGTTCCTGCGCAGGCTCTGCTTCTAGAGAGCAGTAAAAAATAATAATTATTATTATTATTATTACTACCGTTATTGATGTTCTGCTGTTTCTGCCACCCGTGGAGACCTGCTGTGGGCCAGCTATTGCACCCGCTTCGTGCTTGAACTCCCAGAATCTCACCACAGCCCTGAGCAACCGGTGCCATTATTATCCTCATTTCATCCACATACAAGGAAACCACTGCCCGGGGAGGTTCGGAACTTGGCAGAGGTTTTACAAAAAGCACTGAGGTGGCATTCAAAAGGGAACCCAGGAGCAAGCCTGACCCACAGCCTGCAGGTCCAAGGCTTTTTTCTTTTTATTTAAAATTGTATATGCTTAAGTATGTAAGGCGCACAGATACCTGTGAGTATGTGTGTGTATCCGTGTATGCAAGCATGTGTTATGAAAGCGGCACGAAGCTACGAAAAAACAAACATTACAGCAGCACATAAAGCCAAGCGTCTAAATTTCCCGTGATGCACTAACCAGCCCACTCCCCAGATTCTCCTTTTCTTTCCCAGTTGCTGCCCCTGCCAGTTTTGGAGGGCATATCCTGCCGAGTGTTTAGAATACGCATGCCTACTATTAAGGCCTTTCTGATGTTCTTTCCCTGTGTAGAAATGGCTCTGTCCTGTACTCGGTGTCCTTCAACTTGCTCTGTTTCACTTCACAAATATCTCTCTTGATCTGTCCACGTCAGCATACATAGAGGCATCTCATTCTTTATTACATGAGTCTGCCCTTCCACCTGTGAAATAAAAGGGGTTGCACGGGGTCTCTGAGGGCCCTTCCAACCCACTGTTCTGTATTCTGATCTTCCATTCTAAAAGCCAGTGCTAATGACTTAGTAATTGGATGTTTTTGTTTGTTTGTTTCCTAATGGAGTGTGAAGTGCTCTGACAGTAAATCAACAAAATATCTGTGCTGAGAGGTATTGGGTGTTCCGTGACTTACTGTGCCTTGCACGTCGGCTTGCATACATTAACCACCCAATAAATATTTGTTGAGGGAATGTCACCGCTGAGAGCTTTACTGAAGCGAAACGATGACATTGGCTCAATTTCATGTCACCTTTTGCTAAGAGACCTTGGGCCACCCAATGTAGCTCTTAAAAGCACTTCCATATCCCAAGGGAGCTAGAATAGGTATTAATAATTACATTTGCACAATATCAGTTTTACTTTGGTGTATTGGTTTTGAGTTTAAATTTTGGACCTAACCAAGTTGTATATTTATTTTTAATTTGCTCTAGAATCATAGTACTTTAGATGCAGAAGGGATGGTCTTGAGGTCATTTAATACAAACCTAATGACATATATGAAGTTCCTCTTTATTACACCCAGCTACTCCGTGCTCTTTTTGAAGGTCTCTAATGACCTGGGGTTTCAAAACTGAAGGGAGCATGCCATCATTGGGGCCATCCACAGCATCACAAACACATGGACCTGCAGAGAAAGTACTACTAACAACTCTCTTCTTGGTGGGTCTGGGTCCATGGATTGCTTGAGTTTGGGTGTTAGGCCACTAATAACCTCACCTGACAACATCGTTCCCAAGCTCCTGCATCTTATTACCAAAAGTGCCACCCACTCCTTGGGTATTCCAGCAAGCACAGAGTAAATAGCTTTTCCCTGATCTAAATGTCCAACAAACCTATCAGAATATGAAATTCGTTTTGTTTTTAATACCCTGTGGATAAACCCATTCTGAAGCTTGGAATCACCAAGCCTTTGTGAAATGCTCACAGACCATCCCTTGAGAGATTAATTTTAAATATTGGTGTCAACCTCATTTGCATACCATTTGTGGAATGCACATTTTTCCATCACAGACTTATGTTTTTAAGTCAGGCAGTTATTTGGTACTTTGAACTATCTCATGTATTTACTGGATGCTGTACATTTTTGCCACATTACAGGACTTGGTTTAGATATTGATGATCTGCAGTGATTATAGACGTATATCTTTGCTTTCATTCATCACTTCTTGGCCATAATTTTGACTGACTTGCTATCAGGTTCTTATTATGAAGCATTAGTCCCCATTATGACATTTTTACTAAAAGAAACTTCATCTGCTTCATAATGATCCACTCTAAGAAGCTGTTTCTAAGTTTTAATGCTAATTGCAATGCTCTTGGTTGCAAGTAACAGAATGTTCCACCCAAACACAGTGGCTGACTTAAACAAAAAGTCCAGAGAAACTGGCTTCAGACATGACTTGTGCCAGCCACTCCAACAGCATCGTGGGAGCCCAGTGTATAGCCCTTCCTGTACGGGCTTCACTTTTCCAGGTTTGGCTCTACCCTGAGGAGGCTGTTCCTTTGTGATCCTCCGGAGAGCTGCCAGCAAACAGCACCATGGCTGCCACTCTCTTACATGAGAGCAGCAGGTACCATCGTAGAACTGAGTCTCAGCCCTGATCGACCTGAGTCACCAGTCCCGACTCCATCACTGTGGTCGGAGCTGGGATATGGTAACTGTGCTAAAGCAGTCAATCCTATATAATCCACACGACTAGAAAACTGGGGGTGTTGTTGAAATGGGAAAGATGGGGATGGATGCTGGGAAGGCAACCGCGGATGTCCGACTTAGAAATTTAGAAGAGTAAGGAACCTTAGAAATCAGCTCTGTCCCTATTATATATAAAGCAGATTGCATTCAACAAGTGCATGTTAAGTCTTTGCTTTAAGCCAGACGGTGGGCTTGGAGCTGGCGGAGCCACAGGGTTGGATGAGTCTGGATCTTAACTCAAAGAACCAGGATGTCAGATGACATCTCTTAAGTTCCTGCCTTCCCTACTCGCCTCCCCTTCTTAGGAACCAATGCTGTCACTTCCTGGGCTGTAAGAATAATCTTGTCCCACAGTATCACATATCTGTTTCTGAGTACTTGAGACCACACCCCACAATGTTACTGAGGTCACTGAGAAAGCTCAGCTTGAACTCTCTAAAAAAAAAATTATTAATACTTTCACATTTGCTTTTAAAAAAAAAAAAAAAGCTGCATTCTGAACTTTAAGCCAGAACTGTATGAATGGCATGCCTTAACCAGACAAGTTCAAAAGCCAACCACCATGGGGATACTTTGAAAGATTTTATTTTTTAACAGGCCAAGTACCAATTAAGTGTCAGATATTGTGGCCAACAGCTCCCCCAGGTCAGTCCCCTGGGCAGCAGGTCAAGCACTCATAGCTTGTGCCTGTTTTTCCAAAGAGGAGTCAGACCCTCCAGACCCTGATCCACAGACCCCCCAGCTCAGAGTCACCTGGGGAGAATATTTATAATAACCACTCCTCAGCCCTACCCCAGATTGCTGAGTCAGGAGAGTGGGGGGGTCTGCAGTTTCTCACACCCACAGGTGCTCCTTGTGCGTACTTACCCCTGAGACCCCTGGTCCCAGTCTACACAACCTCCCCCACAAGGCTTGTCACCGTGCCATTAGACGTGACAAGAGCTCAGTGCCCATTAAGACGGGACATTCTGTTAGTAGGGCAAGGCCTTCACACATGTGGTGGTATCCAGCCTGCATCAGATGTTTGGAGATTTTCCGGTATGAATTGCAAATGCGTGCATAGCTGAAAACGCTGCTGTCTTACAGCAGATGTCCTTCCTCTGTCACCTCCGAGGGAGGCATTGTGAATGGTGCTCACAAAGCCACTCCCGCTACACCCTCTTGGCTTCAAGGGGCGTGGACAGCAGGATGACCAGAGGGGACGGGATACTCGGGACACGGGGTTCGCTCTGAAGCTCCGGGGTTCTAGGAACTGGCCCCTTTGGCTCCCCTTGCGCTCATTAACAGTGGCACCCCGCTGAAGAGCAGTTAGCAGGTGTTGGGGCTGATTCGAGGGAGTGGAGGTGCACAGGGAGCCTCTCTCACGATTTGAGGGGAGGAGGGGCCCTACGGGGAGAGTCAGTGGGATGTCCACAATGATTTCTCTGCCTTTGGCCGATTCTTTCTCATGTTTCCTCTTTGACAAAAAGTATCTCTGACTCGATCTCCCACACATGGGTAGAGTTGTCCTTAAGTGACACAAATGTCATCATTAACATGGACCACCTAAGCTCAGAAATGTGACACATTAAAACACCTTTAAGAGGGTCAGATAGGTTCTTCTCCAGGCTAAAGCTGGGCAGTCCACACCTAAGTGAGACAATAATCATGGTGAGCTGAAGGCATCGGGGAGCCATAATTATAAAATACACCCCATCATTTCCCCACTGTTCCCATGTAGCCATCTGCCCTTCAAATAAATTTTTTTTTAATTTTTAGACCTAAGAATAAATCAGAAATTTCTGCTGATCTCATTACATATTCTGGACTTCATAGGATTGAGTTTTTAACTTTTCACAGATTTCTTCCATCTAGAATTAATTCGTCCCCCTCAGGATTCTGAAGAGAACATCACTGAGGTTTGTTTTTTCAACCTGCGTTTTCGTGAGTGGGACCCACAGGTGTGTGCACGCCGTTTCCTCAGTGAGAAGGAACCGGGCTCGCTGAGCAGCAGAAAATCGTTTGTTAGAGTCTGAGAAATCACAAGTAACAGTCTGATAAGTCGTATTTTTTTTCTATACAATTACCTGCTTTCCCCTAGTCCCGAGCCTGAAAATCGGTCTTCAGAGCAGGATAGAGGAGAGTTCTTATTAGTTAAGATATGAAAGGGCCCTAGGAATAGGAACGGCAGGTGGTGGGAAACAGTCACACCAACGAGAATCCATGGTGCCAGGCAGGGCAGGGCCGGAGCTCATGCAAAGAGCCCTGGACCTGGCGTTCCGCTCACTCACGGAACCAGTGGTGTCTGTGGACTTAACTGGACCATTTCAGAGCAAGATACTCCTTTTTGAATGCCAGTCTTCCCCTGGTGTGTCAGGAGCTTTCGGCATTTAAATTCAGGAATCCTATTGTTACGTGATCACTACTTAGGTACTCACGGTAGAATTTCATCTCTAAAATACTCTGAAGGATTTTTAGTCATTATCTAGTCTTCCAAGAAAGGCATCAAATGAACAATGCCAGTAACAATTATGAAACCAAATCCGCCTTATAAGAATGAAAAAAACCAATGTTGCCAGTTTACATTCACAGTGACTAATTTCCATATAAATGACCTGCTTTGGTCGGTCTAAAAATGGGCCTGGATCCTCTGTGTTTTGTGTGTGTGTGGAATATTTGCCGTTTTTGAGATGTACTTAGGTGAAGCTACTAGAAGGCATGTTGGTATGTTTTGCCATTTTCTAATCATAATTATCTTTTTGTTTTGTTTTGTTTTGGGCAGTGTATCAGTTACAGCAAGAGGCCCCTCGTCCCAAGAGGATCATTTGTCCCAGGGAGGTCAGTACTCAGCTGTTTCCAATACACCTTGTTAAATATGATGAATTGTCAGCACTGGGTTGCTATTGGAGGGCATTCAGGTTTCCTGGGAGTCGATTTCTATTAACGTTTGTTAGCGTGTCACTGAATTTAACATCTTAATCTATATTTTGAGACAGGTGTTATTTTAAAAACACTAACAAACTACCTTAGAATTAAATGCATCATGTGTTTAACCACTGTGGAGCCAAAGTGAACAACCTTTGTAAACCCCCACCCCCAGACATTTATTTTGGTTTGTTTCCTTGTTCCTGCTGTTTTGATTCTTTTATCAGTTTTTTTATTATTATGGAATGCTTCCAACAGAGAATAATAAATATCTGGGTACTCTCAACACCCATATTTAGCAAGCCTTTATACTTTGTCATATTGACTTGACATTTAAAAATAAATTCCTACAAGCAAAGTGACTGTGTTTTTATCCTTGGAGATAAGCTTGAGTGATGTATCGACTCATAAAACGCTGACCAGCCCACAGAACTTTCCCGAGCCCTCTTTCACTAAACAGCTCTCTTATCATCGGGGTTGCCAGCAAGATTTGAAAGGCAAGACTAAAACTCTATTTTCTATTTTCATACTGGCCAGCTTCTTTCACAGAGAAACTAATATTCTTCAAACAAAGGTCTGTGTGTCCTTGCTTGTTTTTGTTATTATGACTTTGATTAAAAACAGAGCAGCAGATATCCTTCAAGGGGTCACATCTGCCTTCTCGGGTGAAGGCTCCAGTTCCAAGACTCTTGAGAGTCATCCCCGAACATCAGTATTTTGCAGCAGACTGACTAAATCTGGTTTTGAACTTGCCTCAGACTTAGGTACCCACACCCAGAGCCAATTTATCATTATTTAATAAATGTTTCTATGTAAACTATTACCTCTGTGGAAAGGCATTAAAATTCATCAAGTAATCTGAATTTTAATACAGAGTAGACATTCTCATCCCAGGAGCATGGCTTGAGAGGAGAAATAGCTGGTCCTTAAGGAAAAACCCAGGATGAAGTTACATCCAAATAAGAGAAGAATAGAATGAATACAAAATTTTAATGACATGCTTTAAATAGGGTCTTTTTTGGTGAGAATTAAGAAACAAGTTATTAAAAATTCCTTCAGTCCTACTTCATATTTAGTATTTCTCCATCAGAAAAAACATAGTCCCATGTAGGGAGCTAGAGGAGTTTAAAGGCCTCCATGAAAAGAAAGTTTGTGGAGTCAGGATGCAGCGAAGGGCTCTTCCTGGGAGTATTAACCAAAAGCCTCTCGGCAAGGTTGGGCACTGGAAGCCCAAGGGTCCATGCACAGTAATACTCATTTGTTCATTTATTCAACAAATACATACGGAGAGCCCACCGTGTCCTGGCTTTGACCTAGGTGCAGGAAATACAGCAAAGCCCTCGGCCGTCAGTACTTGGAATGTCATATTAGAAGAGAACAAAGTAAAAAAAAAATAACGAAGTCATGATGTATGTAATTAAAGATGTGTTTGAGATTTGTACTTCTGGGTATATGTAAAGGAGAGGAAGATAGGGAGAAGAAGAGGGAAAGAAAGGGAGGGAGAGAGAGAGAGAGAACATGTCTTTGTCTCAGGATCTTTGGGCCCACGTCCATTGTCCTACACGCCAGGTGGATGTTAGCAGTGGACATCAGTAGATTCAGATTAGCTTCAAAGAAGCTAGTTCTTTAATTAAGAACAGAGCAGCAGATATCCTTTAAGGGGTCACATCTGCCTTCTTGGGGCGAAGGCTCCACTTCCAAGACTCATGAGAGTCATCCCCGAACATCAGTATTTTGCAGCAGACTGACGGGAAGCTAGTTCTTTGAAGCTAATCTGAATCTACCCATGTCCACTGCTACTCTGTAGTGAAATTCAGGGGTTCAGCTGAAACTCTGCAGACATCCGGTGGGCTGAGGGTCGCCCACCTCTCTCTTTCATGTTTGCACTTGTATCGGAAGGACACACCATAGATGCCTTAGCAGAGCAGAGCTATGTGCCACGGCCACCGCTGTGTGGTACAAGTAAAGGGCATGGGGCACGTGCAGCTTTTGCTTGTCATGTCTGTCTCTTTAGTCTGGCTTTTCACCTTTTAACCTTGGTCATTTTGATTTATTAAGAAATTACGCCTGGTTGATGCTGGATTCATAGGTAGCTTGCCTCCAGAACTTCCACACCCCATTTCTGCCCTGAACCCTCCCCTGCAGTGGATATTCGTCAGCTCCCTTTCCTCAGGGGGCAGCGTGCAGCCCGTCCAGCCAGGCAGGTGTCAGGCAATAAAGGGCCGCGTGTGCTGGCAGCACAGGTGCGGCTTAGATGGCTGCTCGCGGGGGCGGCATCAGCTCCCCCTGGCCGCCCAGGTGACGACCACTGCAAGGAAGTCCTGCCGGAACGGCTTGGCCCGCAGGGACTGGGCTCCTTCGAGCGGAGGCGCACCCTCCGCCTGGAAATGCCTGGACGCTGGGGAAACGCCGCTTCTGTCGCAGGCAGTGTGTGAGCAAACGTCCCTCGGCCGCGTCACACATGAGCATGCTCAGGGCAGGTGCCTCCTGAAGACAGAGAGTCAGCCTGAGCATGCGGCCAGGGAGACCGAAGCTCGATTAGCACATCCACCTAAGGCCATGCGGCGATTTCTTTTGAGCAAGGCCTTCTGCTTTTTTCCTATGTCTTTGCCATCTCACCCCTTGCTAGCTATTAGGAGCCCACCTTTTCCTTTTACCCATGGTCCTCTTGGCCCCCTCTTAGCCTTCAGCCTGTCTCCTCTGAGCCACCTTGTCCCTAGCCGGCCTGCCCAGCTGTGTTCCTCTGACATACTTGGTCTCTTTTGTTTGTGTAATGACTGATAGCCCCAAGGCTATGGGTCTCCGGGGGGGCGGGGGGAGCTAGGACCCTCCCATTGAATGTGATAAACACCTACATGAAAGCATCAAGTGGGTCCACAGTTCCAGAGATAAGGATCGCTGTCACTCAGGAGTACCAACACAGGCCAACCTGACTTGAATGCTTGGTGGCTTTCAATAGCCATCTGCCACTTAATGGACTTTGCTGGGGGACTAAGTGAGTCAAAGGCACCCACTGACTCCCCGGGCAGAATCCAGTGGGCTTGGCGAACCGAGGCAGGGAGCCAGGCGGCCGTCAGCAGGACGTGCATCCCATCCTCACTCTCCCACTTCCTAGCTCCCTGACTTAGAACCGAGCACTGCCTCTCCCACTGGGGGGGCATTCGAGTCTAGCCCGAGGGCAGACATCTACTTGGCAAGGCGCCATAAATGGAATATATGTGTCCAGTGTCATGGTTCATGCCCAGTGCAGAAACCTGTGAAGCACAGTCTCTGAGATACTCATCAAAGACAGAGTCAGAGCAATGACAGCGTTTTCTCAATGTGTGGGCCCAAGAGGCAGAGACAAAGAAAACAAGATGCCTGGGTCAGGAATTAAGCCACCACAGAAAAGACACTGAGGCTGGGAAACAGAAGGGACAAGCAGCGAACAACAGCTCTGGCGCTGATTAAGCCAGGTAGGGTCAGTGACTGAAACAACAGTTCATTGCGTTCTTGAGAGTCATCGCTGTAAATGAATATTTATGGAGCAGCCGCGGCACCTGGCACTCCACTGGCATTTCCTGAGAGCTCCTTGCCAAGAGACTCAGAACACCTTTCAGTATGCAGAACTCTCACATGCCCTTTCCGTCAATTATCAATCAGTCATTTCATAAACACTTATTAATTACCAAGTGTGTGCCTGGGTGGTCTGCCAGGCACGGCGCAGAATATCGACTCCCAAATGTGCACATCTAGCCGAGACCTCTGCCCCGGGCTCTGGGCTCCTCACTCCGTCTGTGTACTTGGCCTGTTCAAGTAGATGTCCCCCAGGCCATCTGTAACTAACATTCGAAAGAGAACAGGGCCCCACTCATTCAATGGCTCCTAACTTCAGAAACCTAGATGCCTCTCTTTCCCACCTCTACCTCTTAACAGTCATCAGATTTACCTCCAAATGCATCTTCCATTTGCTCACCCTTCTCCATCTCCACAACCACCATGCGGTTTGGGGTATCACCAATTCTTGCCTGGTTATTGCAAGTCAACCCCTTCTGGCTTTGATCGCCTTGCTTCCACTCTTAGCACGCTCCCTGCAGCCCCCCACCCGACACACACACACACGCATGCACGCACACACACACACACACCCTCTAGTCATCAAACAGGAGTCCACATCTTTGTTAAATGTAAACCTGACAGTTAGAAAGATTTCTCTGTAAATGAAAGCAAGACTCGTTCTCTGCCTGTGAGCAGTGGTGTGGCCACCACCCTGTCTGTGTCGTCATTCCTCTCGGTGTGCTGCCTTTCAGCTCCACTAGCTTTTGCTCGTGTTCGTTAAACAAGCCACCACAGTGATGCAACCTCAGGGCCTTTGCATTTGATTTTTGCCTGGAATTCCTGTCTTCAAGTTCTCTGCATGTCCTGGTTTCACCTACAAACAGAAGAAGCCCTCCCTGAACCCCATAAAAATGAGCACTTAGTGACCTTCTGTGTCATATCATGCTGTGCATTTTGTTTATAGAACCTAGTACGCTCTCTAATATACTTTCTTATGATATTTATTGTTTACTTGCTGCTTGTGCATCTCCCTTTAGGAGAATACAAGCTCCAGAGACTTCATCAGTTTTCATCATAGGTACTTCCTTCACTAGCATTGAGCACAGTGCCAAGCAGCAGTGGGTGATTAGTAAATATATGGTAAAATGATGAGAAAAAGGATAGAGACTGCTAACATAAGAAATTTAGAATTCTCAAGTTATTACTAATAGCATATCAGATTTACTCAATGCTGTTATTAGACTAGTGAGTTGGGCAGTTAAGCCCCTTACTTAAATACAGACTAGTATTTCTTTCCTGGAATATTCTAAAATTCTGTTTGGCCTTTTGGAAAAGCCAGAATCAAGATTCACTTGAAGGACTAACGTCAAGTCAAGTTCCACGAAAGTTACCTAACGCGTACACAATAAGTAGAAATTCTTTTGTAACTGTAAATAAGTTGGTTTCATTTATTTTTTTAAAATGCTGTAGGATTATAAAATGCCATTTCAAGAAAGGGAAATGAAAGTCCGTACGATTATCGCAAATCATTCTCCGTTTTGCACAGCTTCACTCCCACCTCCGTTGCCATAGAAGAATCTACTTGGGGAAAGCATTTTTTAAGCAGAAGTGAATTGTGAAAAAACGATTCTAGCATTCATGATCAGAACCAGCTGTTTTCTTGACTGCCAGGGGTAAAACCCAGCGCAGATGACAGTGGCCATTCTTGCATTGCAATGATACGGTGTTTTACTTCCTAGTGAATTGCATGCATATTTCAAATACCACTTTAAATGTCCACACTTCCTGTGCATTTTGGTGTCCTGAATATCTTATCCATTTCACTCTCCTCTACCATCCTCTGTACAAACTGGTCTCTTAAGCCTATAAGAGCATTTTGTTTTATCATGATGCTTTAAAAATATTGATTCACCATACCTAGACTTCATGGCCTTGTTGTCTGGTCGCTTTAGGCATTTATCTAGTTTTAAGCATGTCTGGAAGGCCTTAACAAGCCATATTGATTGACCATATCTTTCTCAACTAATTCAGTACACGTGGAATCATAGATTTAAAGTAAACTCAGAGGGGTTTTCTGCTATTCTACAATCCTCCTCCTTTTATTCAGTGAAACAAAATATTTTTAAGTAAATGTGAATTTGGGGAAACATGAAAACTGTCCTGATTCTAGATATCTGTATAAGATATGTTTCTCTCATAACGAGATCGATTCTACAAGCCACAAACAAAAAGCAATCCCATTGCCATTTTATTGGCTTTTATGTGTAGTAATGAGAAGGCTATGTCTTCCTTGGTAGGAAATATTCCTCTTCTTTTCACCCTGGACTTTCTCCACTGGTCTATTCCTACCTTCACCCTCCCCTTAATATTGGCACAACCTACAAGGAAGGGCTTTTCCTATCATTGTTGCTCCCAGGTTTTCATTCTCACTTCCTAACCACTCAGATTTTTTTCTTTGTCTGAGCTAGACTTGCTTTGGTTGGAGATCTACTGTACTAAATGGGAAACACCTAGCAAAACCAAGATTAGGGAAAAAAGTATAGACATGTGAGTTTTTCCCCTCTAAAGATAGAACCAAAAGTTTTGTGCTCTTAGAAATAAAAAGTTTCTTATTGGTAAGTGCTGACCTACCAAAACACATAACCCTGCAAAACAAAAACAACAAAAACAAAAACAAAAAACCTCACTCTCTTTGGAATACTCTGAAAAACCTCTAATGTAATGCAGACCTTGCAGATTTGCTCCTAGAAAATACTTAGTCATTTCCAAGGCAGGATCATGAGCAGTTGATGACAAGCTGCTTTAAATTACAAAGACTCAGGGGCTCCAAATCAAGGGACAGATAGTCTGAGCTGGAGAGGACCACCAAAGGAGCAGTATACGTGCTGAAGCAGATGTGGAAGCAAACATGTCTTTTTCTTAAAACTGAATAAGGAAAATGAATGGGGAAATTAAACAATGATGGATAGTAAGTTAAATTTCTTGAGAGTCTTTGCTAATCTCTCTGGGATTAAAAATCTAACTTGAAAATGTGTATTCCTTTTACATAATCACTAGAGATGAAATTATTACATTGTGTACTGAGATTTTCTTTAGAAAAACAGATAACAAAGGACAGCCGATAGCATCATGGATTACAGCTCATGCTCTGTTATCCTTACCTCACCTCTAACGGTCACAACCCAAGACACCATCCCTCATTGATGGGGTGAGGATGGGGTGGTTTAGACTGTGGGCACAGTAGGGGGTGCAGGCTTTTGTAAGGCCAGCCTTTCTTATCCAAACAGAAAGCAAATATTGCACGCCCACAATGAGCACTGTTAGAGCTATGGAGAGTATGTCTGCTCTGGGACTCAGAGGCCAGGCCCAGTAAAATTTTGGGTGTGGCCAGGGCGCTCTGGGAGAGGGAGCAGGTGCACGGCACTGGATGCAGTAGTGAAGTTTTAAGGACATGCTTCACATTTTACTCACTTGGTTAAACAGTAACTGAGAAATACTGCTGATAAAAGCAGGTTAGACTTTACCCCAGGCAAGCATGTCTCCTGGGGGAGTGTGGCCTGGCTAACCAAGCAGTGAAACGTTTGAAAATGCAATCATAACCTTGACTCTGCTTTCCATCTGAAAAATGTGGATGGGGCCATCTCAAACCATCCCAGTTTTAATATGACTTGCCTCAGTGACATTGCCTAATTATTTACTTGTCAGTCTTTTCATTACAGTGAGAGCTAACATATGTGGAGTACTTACTGTGCCCCGAGCACTGGGTTAAGAGTGTTACACACATTATTCTTCACAACAGCCCAATGGGGATCATCATCCTTCTCATTTTACAAGAGAAAATGAGATAATAGCACAGGACAGGTCAAGCCCAGTCAAACCCAGTACAAATCCAGGACTGGGCTTCTAACACAATGATTCTCAAAGCCTAATTCCAGGATCAGCAGCTGTGTCATCACCTGGGGACTTGTCACAAATACAGATTCTCTGGCTCACCGCAGACCTCCTGAATCACCAGCTTGGAGTTGGGGGCCCAGCAGTCTGGGTTTTACAAACCCTGGGGGTGATCCGGACACTCACTGAAGTGTGAGGACCACTGGGATAACGCTCCCTCTACTTCTTTTATTTTAAATTAAATTTGTTGGGGTGACATTGGCTAGGAAAATCATATAGGTTTCAAGTGTACAATTCTATAATACATCATCTGTATATGAGGTCTGTCCCGAAAGTATCCAGCCATGTAATAAGAAAAATAGAAGCATTTATGGCTGGACTTTTTCTGGCCAGCTCTTGTATTGCATTGTGTGTTCACCACCCAAAGTCAAGTCTCTTTCCATACCATATATTGACCCCTTTGACCCTTTTCTTCCTCCCCCATCCCCTGTGACCCTCTGCTAACCAGCAAACTGCTGTCTGTGTCTATGAGTTGTTTGCTTTTTTTGTCTTGTTCGTTTGTTGCGTTCAGGCTTATATCCCACATATGAGTGAAGTCATATGGTTCTCGACCTTTTCGGTCTGCATCTGCTTTCTAGTTCATACTCCCTTCCCTATGCCCTAGAATAAAAGAATCATGATGCTTTATCTTCTGATGATGCGTACGCACTGTTTGCCCAGCGCTGTGCTAGACTTCATGGACTTGGCAGTAGATGCCAAGTTACCCCATCGCCCCTTAACTTTTTTCTAGATGTACTTCCTCCTAGATGTTATTTTCCATCCTTTAAAAATATGTTGCCTTTGCTTTCCTTCTTCGCTATGTCTAGCTTTCCCACACCTTCGTATATTGCAGAGGCCAACGATGAATCACTGCACAAGTATGGTTGGTGCTTAATTTATCCTGGTTTCCTACGCCCACCTTCCAGTTTGCTATACTTCCTCATGTTATGTATGCCTTACTAATTAACAAAAATATTCAAATTCATTTCTAAGATGATTCATACTCATGTTTTTTCATATTCCGTATATACTATAATGAACTCCAGCTTTTTAAAGATGTTCTTACCTTGTGACTGTTCACAAATGCTTGCTAGATTTACTTTGCTTTTAATAGACTTTTGCATTCATAAAAACACCAAATCCATTATCATTATGTCAGGAATAGTTTAAACTATATTTCTATTTTCCAAGTGCTAGTCCCTTCATGCAGTGGATCATCTGTGTGCTTAATGAGCATTTCTCAATTTAGGATGGCAGGTGACGAATTTGCTAATAAAAGCCTGTCCAGCCCAGGTCCTCTCCTGGTCCCACATTCCTGCCATAGTCTACCACTGTCCTCATCAGCTCCAGGCTGACGCAGATTGAGCCACTGAGAATCAGTCACCTTTGGCTATGTCCTTTCACAAATCATAGTCTCCCTTGACATTAGCTCTAACTGCACCGTATCTCCTTGTCTTGTTGGACAGAATAGTGATGGTATCTCCTTCTTCCTCCTTATTTTACATAGTTGGTCTCGTCTCCCCATCTACTGGGGAAGGAAATTAAATAGCATTGGCACACCCCAACAAAGGCCTGTTCGTTGCCATCCAGCACTTTGTGTCCCTCTAGGTAATTACACATCGATTATTTGATAAGCTGTTCTCATATCTCCCTGGGTATTTCTACCAAGTCTGTAATTACACTTTCCTGGTGGTCCTTTCGCTCCGCTATGTTTCTCGGGGTTCCACGGCTTCTCAAAGACCATACTTAAAGATGCTTTAGCAATACCTTTCAATTCAGGGATACAGATCAGATCCCTTAGTGTTTCAGTGTTCTCAATCATATAACAATACAATTAAACCACTTCCTGCCTTAGTTCATTTTGATTTTTCAAGTTGCCATCAGTATGTCATAGATTAAAAATCAATGATTCTCTTCCCCTGGCCCACTAAGAGATGGAAGGGCACAAACACAAAGAGATTTGACCCACCGTTAACTAAAAAGACCTTTGAGGATTGGCAAGCTCTGAGTTCTGAGTTAACTGTAAGTCATCCCGAAACTGATTTTTGAGAATGGACTCTAATGTTTGTTAGTCTAGCAAGGCACTGACAAACTCTAACCTGCCAAGTATTTTGTGAATAAAGTTTTATTAGAACACAGCAATGCTCATTCCCTTACATATTGTCTATCGCTGCTTTCATGTTCCTCTGGCACGTTGAACACTTGAGACAGGTTCTCAAAGCCTGAAGTATTCACTCTCCAGCTCTTGCCAAAAAAAGCTTACTGACCCCTAGTCTTACAGTACCAGTAACTTTGAAGTGTAAGCTAATACACATAAAGCACTCAGAACACTGCCTAGCCTTTACACATGGGAAGTATTGTCCTTTAATTTTTACCATTTCTCAAACACTATATAAAAGTTGGGAATGAGGATCCAAGATGGCAGGGTAAACACCGCCTGCTTCGTTCCGTGAGCACATTAAAATTACAACTAAATGACTGAACAGCCAACCTGGGACCCATCTGAAATCCAGCTGAGCAGAAGCGTTATAACTAAGGATACAAAAAAGAGGAGGCCACGGGGAGACTGGGGGGGTGGGGCGCGGACATGAAAGGAGACGCGGAGGTTCCCCCCCAGAGGAATGACGGACCCCAGCCCCACACCAGGCTGCCTGGCTGGAGCACTGGTCCTGGGAAGAGGAGCCCCACAACATCTGACCAAAAAACAGTGGGGACTTGAACCATCCGGGTAGGATAGGATGCTGCAGAAACCCAGATGTCCTCTTAAAGTGCCTGCACAGACTCAGTCACTTGTGGCCACTCATTCTGGACTCTAACAGAGGGGCAGTGACTTAGGGGGCATTGGAGACATACAGGGGGCAGACTGAGGTGTGCGGCTTTGGGGCTGGACGATAGTCATCATGTTTCCTGGGTATGTCTTCCCCCCATGCAGCTGACTGGTGGGCACCATCTTTCCTGTGTTGTACCCGCCCCCTCACACAGCCCAACCTGAACGTGGTTGGTCTGATGAGCTCCACTCACTTCACCCTGCTGACTCACTGGGACCTCCACCTCACCCAACTCCACCAACCCCAGAGGCTCTTTCTCCGGTGAGCAGCCAGCACCTTCCACGTTACAATCCTTTTTGGAAAACTGTTTAAGTCTGTAGACCCCAGTGGGGCAGCGACTAGCACTGGTGTGCTCTGAAACTTTTGCTGAGTTGCTCCAGGCATAGCATTAGAACGAAACCAGATATTATACACAGTGGAAAGGACTTAATGACATTATAAGTAGGGTTGGGAGAGAGGAAGGAATCCAGGTTGACTGTTTCTAGCTTGGGCATATGATGCCCTGTGTGGTACCAAGGATGAAGACTAAAAGAGGTTGGCCGTCAGATGTGATGGACAGATCTTTCTGTAACAGTCTGCCCATCTAAGCCTTCAAAACGGACATGTCAAGGGGTTTACCTATTTGCAGATCGACCCATCTGTTAGAGCAGAATCAGTGTTGTCCATGAGTGCATCATCTCTCTTGGACAATTTCCTTCCTCTTGGTGTACAGGATTATGGACTTGATGTCAACCAGATGTTGGTTTGGATTTCATCTTCATTCCTCTGCATGATCTTCAAGTAATGTAACCCTGGGTGCCTTCCTCTCCTCATCTGAGGAATGGGCATGTCGCTCTCTACGTGACTTGCCTGTTGAGAGAACCGAAGCACACACACACTGAAGGCACTGGTTAAACACTGACTCCCGTTCTCCTGCCAGGGTTCTGGGTCAGGGTCAGGGTCAGTAGGTCCAAACCTGGAGAAAACCACAACCAGGAACTGAATGTGCTGTGCAAGTGTGTGTTTGATTGTAGCTGCCCTTCCATTACTTTTCAAATCCCATAGAAGTAATTTGGGCAATTCATCTTCCTCTGGTATGATACTTGCATGGTAGAGTAGTTTATATAATGAAATCTAGGAAATCAGGGCATCAGTGACATACTGGACAACCGTGCGGACAATGCTTCAACTCCCAAGATGTCCTCTGTGACCAGGAGGAGCCCTGAGTGCTGAAAGATTGTTTCCCACCCAGTGATCAGGGCAGCATGCAGAGCAACACGCTATGAGGGGTAGAGTTCAGTATCAGGAAGGAATTTAAACATCAGTCCACACATATGCATAGCATGGTCGGTTACTCCCAAGTAATGATTTAAAGTTGGTTCTTTAGAGATTTTTATATTTTAGATGGTTCACAGTTTTTCCAAGGGGAGAGGAAGGCTCCCTTAGTAATATTATTGAGATGTTAGTTGGTTCCATTTTCAATTTATCTCGGCTGCTTCCCTGAGTACTTGGTGATATTTCTGTCTTTTCTTCCAAGATACTTTTATAAATAATCAATACCATGAAAAACAAACAGTTTCTGTTACCTTCCTTTTACTCCGTTTTACTTTATGTATTTGAAGTATTTGTGGCTTTTGTTTGCATTTTGGTTCCAAAACAAAAATTTTTTAACATTATTCCTTGGGAATACACAGGAGTCCAATGCTCTCGTAGTCTCAAACAGGGTTTCTCAGGCTCAGCACTACTGACGTATCGGATGGGATCATTATTTGTCATGGGGGCTGGCCTGTGGATCGTAGGTTGTTTGCCAACATTCCCAGACTCTACCTACTAGATGCCAGTAGCACCCTCCCCCAGTCATGACAATCAGACTTTCTAGAGCGGTGGCTCTCAACCTTCCTAATGCCACAACCCTTTAACACAGTTCCTCCTGTCGTGGTGACCCCCATAACATTATTGTCGTTGCTACGTCATAACTGTAATGTTGCTCCTGTTATGAATCGTCATGTAAGTATCTGATATGTGTTTTCCAATGGTCTTAGGCGACCCCTGTGAGAGGGGCGTTCGACCCCCAAAGGGGTCGCGACCCACAGGTTGAGAACCGCTGCTCTAGAGTCCAGACCAAGCTTGTCTAATCTGTGGCCCAGGACGGCTTTGAATGCGGCCCAACACAAATTAGTGAACTCTTAAAACATTATGTGATTTTTTTGGCAACCTTTTCATTAGCTCATCAGCTATCATTAGTGTAAGTGTATTTTGTGTGTGTGGCTCAAGGCAATTCTTCTTCTTCCAACGTGGCCCAGGGAAGCCAAAAGGTTAGACACCGCTGCCCTAGACATTGCCAAATACCTATCACCTGGGAAACACTCCCGCGCCCCCCTGTTGAGTGCCACTCGTGTAAGGAAAGTCTTTTTTATTTCTAATAAATTATCACTGGTTTTAAAAATTATAATTCCTGAAGAAATCTGGGAGAGAAAAGAAGGCAGACCACAAACCAGTAAGTGGGAACTGCTTTGGTCCCGAGCACCCCTAACCTGCCAGAGTGTGTATGTGCATCTGCACGTTACAGTGCGCTTACAGCCAGTTACTAAAGGGCCTGGCGTGTGTACACTCACAGGACTCTGCAGGTCATGGGGGAGCTCGGGAGGAGATTGACTACAGAAGGACTGGCCAGTGGATTTCTCCTTTTTATTTTTTTTCATAATGCATTCTAATCAAGACAGGAAGGAGTTCACCCCATCGGGGCCCCATCAGAATTCTGGGAGCTTTAAGTTAATGCTGTGTGGGGGTAAGTGGGGTGGGGAGAGGAAAGGCCTTAAATTCCAGATGAAAAGAAATGGAGATTTCAGAGTTTGCTCAATTTTCATTCTATACAATGCTCTTTGATTACAAGAACATAAATTTCAGTACTTGCATTTGCCTTCTCTCCTTTTCAGTAGAAAACTTTGAGTGAGAACGGAATTATTCATATTTATTTTTTTCTGGATGGGATCAACCCAATATCGCCCATACAAATCCCCCCATCAAAAGCCTTTTCTCTGCATTTGATCTATATCGCAGAAAATCCAGCAGCCTCTCTTCCCTGTGTAGAAGGTTGCTAAATTGGGTGGTTATTAAATTCTTTCTATTAAATAAAAAAACTTAACATATACCAGCTGCTGAACGATTATAAAAGCTTTGTTTTTTTCAATAATTGGAAACCTTGTTTACAGAGGACTCACAATATTCTTTGAACATCTTTGTGTTGGATGTAAAAGAACCTGTGTTTATCTAGGCAATGATAATCTGACTACAAAGCAAACTCATTTAAGGATTATGTTTCCTGTCTTTCACTACACAGCTGTCACCACTGTTTTTCTCTTTCAAGCTTTGCAAAATGCTGATAATGTTTTCTTAAAATTAGAAGAATAAATTGGAACATAAACCAGGTAGCTTGGAATATATGTAATTCTAAATTACAGAGAAATCGTTGACAGACCTAAAATGTCACTACAGCTGGGTAAATTTATCCCAAGTTCTCATTTGTTCACTCACTGACATAATTCAGTTCATGCCAAAGAGATTGTAAGGTGTTCACTCATGGCAAAGAAAAATCCAGGATAATCGGATAATCGGATCTCTACCCCAAGTGTGCAATTGTGTGATAGCCAATAAAGGTGTCATCATGGGTTGGTAACCTCTCTACAAAAAGCCAGGAAGTACAGTAGTTCAAGGTAAGGTGCTGGGTCTGAAGCCGGTGACCAGCTCTGTGACTTCAAACTCACTATTCAGTGGCTCTCTACAGGCTTAAATGAGATAAATGTGTGGGGGCCTAACGGCGCTTCCTGGCACGGAATAGCCACTCAATAAACGTTAGCCTATGACCACAGCGTTCCAAGAGCCTCACGGGTTTTATATGCATTATCTCATCTAATCTTTGAAATTGCCAAGTTCACATAGTACATTTTATCACTCCAGTTTTATTGAAAACTGAGGAAAATGAGGCGCAAAGACGTTCAATAACCTTCTGAAGTTCACATGGCAATTAAGCTGACAGCAGGCTCAGCGTTCACATGCTTTGCCTCATTCTGCAAACACTTAGTGAGCACAGGCATCCTTTGCACCCCGAACACGCACCATCAGACTTAGGGAAAGTTTTAGTCCGAATCACTCTCCCAGCTAAACACCGCTCTAACAAGTTCTCATGGGGGTGGCAGCTGCTCGGCCTTCAGTGCGTCTGTCCCCTCCGGAGGCTGCGTTTCTAAGAAGCTTGGGGATAGTCAATGCTGCTGGTCCGCGGACCACGCTTGGAATAGCAGGGCGGCCAGAAGTCCCCCTCTAATAGTGCATGTTATGTCCGCTTTTCCCCTGGGGGGTTGGCCCCCGAGTTTGTTTAGGCCAGGCACCTGGTGGCATCACCAACTCAGGGGTATCTTTCAAATCGTTGGCAGGAGTATTTCATTGCTTGTTTTTATTATGAGACATGCTCAGCGTGGACAGATAATGAAATTCCTGTTCTGTTCCTTTCAGTTGACTGGACCCAAACACACCTGTTAATCTCTCCCCATGAAGTGTGGTTAAACAATCACGTGCTTGGTTTTTAAATATTTCAGATCACATAGCAATTCTTACCAGATTGTTAGGTGGTTATTTAAAAGCATTTTAATAATAGCATTTGGAGAACTGATATCTGTGTGTTTTCGTCTGGACCTAAGGCTCCAATATTATCCAGCTTGAAAAACATGTGCGTGTTCTGTGATTTTTCTAGGGTTATTGCACTTAAATTAAGCTCTTGACTGGTTCAAAGCTTAGTGAAGTGTGGAGCTAGAGACTGTGTTTAGACTCCAGTGAGCAAAAGCAGAGGAAGAGGAAGGGATTATTGTTTGTTTGGTTTTTACCCCAGCCATGATTTCTCCCGTTAACATTAACAAGGGTGGCTATATTTTCTTTCAAAGCTACAGAAACAACAAAGAGAAGAGAGATTGAATCAGATGACTATCCAAACAGCCCCAGACCAGGGAAGCAGTGATCCAATAGACGACCACAGCCTCTGTCTTCGCTCTTTCTTACTTCTCCCTCCTGTCTCCCTCTGTGTAGGGTTCCCAGATTTAAACAAAAAGAAATAAAAACAGGATGTCTAGTTAAATTTGAACTTTAAATAAACAAAGAATAATATTTTAATATATATCTCATGCAATGTTTGGAATGTATTCCATGATCATGCTCCCTGTGTAGTCTGTCCCACACAGTTGTCTTGTTTTATTTTCTCGTGATTTTCATGTGAGGATTTGTCCCTCAGTCCCTCAGTTAGATCCAGCTGTCCCCTAGGCATTTGGCATCCCTCAAGGCCCCATCAGCATTGACTTCCTTATTTGGGGGAGGGGGTCTGTCTATGCTAGATTTCTCAAATATTTCCTCCTGCTACTAATGCAGAACACCCCAAGCTTCTTAAACCTTTGCACTCACATCTGTGAGGTCATTTCTTCACAAACAATGACAGGGCTCAGCCCAGAGTCCTAAACATAGTAAGTGTGCTGTATGTTTTTATGATTGATTGGTGAACTGAAAGCAATTCATTGTCTTAAGAGTCAGTTAAATGCAGCATTTGTTAACTAGTTAGCCGTATGCCAGGAATTGGTAGTAGGCTCTGTCTACCACACTGTCCTAGGGACTTAGATGAATTACTCTCCCTTTTGGGGAGACCAGAGGATGGAGAGGGTAGGAATCTATCCCCAGATTTGCAAATGTGTGTTAGGCCTCAGCCAAAAAGATGGGAATAAAATTGTCTTTCTATATAGGGAACCATTTCAAAATATGAGGTGTTGATTCTTAAAGAATGGAGAGAGATCTTGCCCATTATATACTGTCTCTTTCCCTGGGCTTTTCTAGCACTAAATTTCTTTTATGGCGTGTTGCTGTTGCATTCACAGATCTACAGTATCATAAAAGTAAGAAAGAACTTTGAAAGCCACGAGAATGATATAAATGACAAAATGTTCAACTCACATTCAAAAGCTTTCTAGCATGTAGCGCAATGGCACACATCAGATAACAAGGTGCCCTTTTGTATACTTTGTGCTTCTATCAATGACATTTTTTAGAGCTTCCTTTGTAAATGACACTGAGCAGGCTCCAAACCTTGAAGATGAAGAAGAGTTATGAATGCCCCCTCTTGGCTCACTGCTTTTCAAGTGTAAAATGCACAGTAGAGTGAGCACATATTTAGACGTGACTAGAGATGATTAGTTTTATGCCAGCCAAGCTTGTCCAAGGGAGGCTTGTGAATGTGGCCCAAAGACTCCTGGCTCCCCCTGACAATACTGTTTCCTCTAGTCCATAGGTCCCTGCTTTCCACCCAGATCCCCTGCAACCTTTGGAAGTTGGTCAGGAAACTGCCCCGTACCTTGAAATCCCACCGCTGCGCCTACCTTGAGCCCTGCAGAAAAAGACTGTCCATGGGACTGAGGACAGAAATGACTGTACATGAGACAGCTGCGGGTTCATATTCTACTCTAGTAAATAAACATCCACTTGCTGTCAGACCTCCATGAAAATCCACAACTTAATGTGGCTCCACCATGTTTTTAGCCTCCCTGGAGTTAGACCAGAACAAAAGCTGAATGTGAGAGCTCAGGGTAATTTCTCACCAACTCGATATCACAAGCACAAGGAAACAAAGTTCTTACGAAAGTGGATTATCGTATACATGTGAGAGAAATCTGCTGCGGTAACCCCGAGGCAGAAGCTGTGATTGAAAAATCTTTTGTAGAACGCTTGTGAGTTTTAGTCGTGTCATAAATCTTGTCCTCTCTATCTTTTTTTTTTAATTCATTTTTATTGTTAGACTTATTGGGGTGACATCTGTTAGCAAGGATTACATAGGCTTCAGGCATACAATTCTACAGTGCATTGTCAACTTGATGTATAATAAGTTCACCACCCAATGTGACTTCTCTTTCCATCACCTTATATTTAGCTTCCCCCCCTCCTCTCCCACCCCCTCCCCTTTCTCCCCTCCCTAACCCACTCGTCCCCAAATAAACATTAAACTATTGATTCTATCTTATACTTTGCAGTCAAGTAAATTTTAGCTCATTAGCTGTTTGTCAAAAAAAAAAAAAGAATGTTAGAATGTTAGAATATTGATATTTTCTGGAAAGAGACAAAATTAACATTTTTTAATCCAGATACATGCCTTGTTTTTACTGTAAATACATAACAGAACAATTAGATGAAGATTGGAATAAATGCTTATGTTTTATTCCTGCTAAAAATATTCATTTTAATCCTTCAGAATGAAGCCTTGTAATATCTTTACAAATTCCATAATATTAAAATAAGCATCACTTTGTTTCCTTTGAAAATTCTTTTATTGGGTGATTGGTTTGAGGTGGGGAATGAACCTAATGATTAGAGAAATGTGGCAGTTCTAGCTCATTCCTAACCCAGACAGTGAAATGTGTTGGTGAACTCCATAGTCTCATATATCTCTGATTTCAGGAATAAGAACTATAATAAAATTACTACCAGGACTCTAGCTCTGTGTATTTGAGTAGCATTTTTATATGTCTGATTTGAATTCAAATGCCTTATTAATATTTTTCTTCTTTTTAATATAGGTGGAAAACAGACCAAAATATTATGGAAGAGAGTATGTATGATGATTCCTTATTTAAATAATCTAATAAGTAGTCACTTTATATGTCATTTAAATATAAATACTAAAAATTTCCTAATATAGAGTCTTCATCAAATGTCTATTGTACAAGAGTTGAATAATAATGGTAAATGCAATCAGACCCCTTTGTACTGAGTTTTCTTTGCGAGACTCAGGTGCTTGGTTCTTCTGTTCATGTAGGAGGAAAGGTCTTTCTTGCTGCTTTTCTCTCCACTGAGAGCTTGGCAACTATTCAAAACATAAGGCAGCATTTTCCATAACTGAGGCTCTGGTGGTATTTTATTTCTCCTATCTCGGTACTACCTAAAGACGCAGTGTGCTGACGTTCGTAAAGTGTAGCTCAACTCCTTCCTTCCACGCACCTCAGCAAATGCAGTGCCAGGAACGTCATCCCCGTGTCCCTACATCTCAGAAGACCAAAATGATCGCGTCTCTTGGCTTGGCTATATCAGCCAAATTGCCTTCATACCGTACCCATTACTTCCCTCCTCCCCATTTTCCCCTTAGGGTTTACTCCTGCTTTGCTTTGCCTTCTCAGAAACCTACCGCCAGGCTGATGAGCATTAGTAGTCACAGTCTTTAAGGCCGTGACCTGGAGAACAGCTGACAGGGCAGATACCAAATCATGTTTCTTCCCACGTCCAACCTGCAGGCGTTAGGAGACAAAGCCTCTTTCAAGTCCACCTCCCAAGGTCTCCCGGCCAATCCAAAGCAGTTTCCCTCCATTCCCTTACCTTCCAGAACTTCCTCCTCGTGATTAATGACTCTCTTGTTTGTCCCAGCCCCCAGCCGCTTCCTAATTGCCATGTTCCCTCCCAACCTTGGGAGTCCAGCTGGCATCTCGGGAATACCTGCCTGTGAACTTGACTTCTGCTTCACCCATCCCCACGTCCTTCACGTCTAACCTAGTTAGTCTCAGTATACCATTTTTTTCTTCGGTGTGCTCATTTGGATTTTACTCACAGAGAGCACAATTAATAAAACGAGAGCATGAAAGCCTATCACATACTTCTCAGATGGAACACTGTTGTATTTGAATTATGAAAGAAACTCCATTTATTGGACATAAATGTTTTGCTGAGCAACCTTCTTCCCATCCTCGAACCCCCAAACCACACCAACTCCATAATGAGAGGGGAGCCAGGGGACACTTTCATCACCGCAAAAGAGGAACCAGTTATACTGGAGGGAAGTTGGCTTCAACAGTTCAGTTTCTGGGTTTCCCTTTCTCCTTTTTGCTCCATTCCAAAAAATAAAACACGCTCCCTTCAGGAGTGGAGAGCCAGCTTGGTCCCTGCTCCTCAGTTCTTCCCCGTGGTTATCGAAGGCTTTCTGTCTCAGCCGTAGCTTCCAGCTTGCCCGCAAAGACAACGGCACCACGCCAGGTGGTCTGCATGTTTGTCGTCTCCTCGTGCCTCTGGAATGCTTATCCGCTGGGGTGCGTGCTGAGGGGCAGTTCCAAGTCCATCTCTCAGATGTGCAGGAGTGGCTCCCCTCTTCCTCCAAGCCAGGAGGGTGTAGACTCCTGGATTCCAGAGGCCCGCCCCCTGTTGTTTTCAGCCAGCTCTCGGTGGTCCGTGCTTTGCACGTGGTCTGTTCAGGACGGTGACGGTCTCCTCTGTCCGTAGGTTTCACGGGATCATCTCCCGGGAGCAGGCGGACGAGCTGCTCGGAGGCGTGGAGGGCGCCTACATTCTTAGAGAAAGCCAGCGCCAGCCCGGATGCTACACGTTAGCTCTCAGGTGAGCTTGGCTTCAGCCGCGCTTGCAAAGTGACTTGGCTTATTTTTTCCCCATTTTTTTAGTTGCTGTAAACTGTGCATGACATGAAATTTACCTTTTTCTCCTTGTTAAAAGTTCCACTTAGTGGTATTAAGTATATTCTCAATGTCAGGCTACCATGTGCACTATCCATTTGCAGGTCTTCTTCATTGTCCCGAACAGAAACTGAACCCATTAAACACCACTTCCCCTTTCTCCCCTCCCCTACTTATTTTTTATTTTTACTTTGTTTACAAAGTACCAGCAACATATTAGAGGCTTAGACATTTCCTGGGCCCCAGCTGGTATCAGTAGGGTGGACACAGAGGCCCTGGTTGTGCACACACAGTAACTGAAGAACAGTCTGGAACATTAGTGCTGCCATAGCCTCGTCTGCCTGAAATATCAAGCCAGCTGAGGGAAAAAGGCCTCTGCCTCTTGGTCCCCAGCGGTCCTTGTCACAAGTCTTCACCTCACATCGTGTGTGTGTGTGTGTGTGTGTGTGTGTGTGTGTCTGGACAAACGTGCATTTGGCCCATGAGGTTCTCTGAGGGGTCACATTGACCCAAAGAACCCCCCGTGGCAGGCGTGATGCTCCGTGTCAGTGAGCCACCAGAGCAGAGTTCTGCCTTTTCCCACTAAATCCCAAGTATTGACAATCACAGCACCTGAAAGGCATTGTGTTTGCTGCATGTTTCCAACCTTGAGCAAATATTTCATGTCATTTAATCCCCACGACAGTCCTGGAAGGTTTGAGGAAGGTATCCAATTTCAGAATCAGCTTGTCTCCCAAAGATTCATGTGACCTTGTTGGAATTGGGGAGCCCTTTCTCCATAGAAGGCACGGTCCCCCGGGAATACTGGCCAGGCCAACCCACAAAGGAGTGTTCAGTGCACCACCTCAATATCGAGTCTGTGGCCCGATGCTTTCCAAGCAGCCTCTGGGGGTAGTGAGAGCATGCCTTACACGCTGTCGCTGTTGCACTTCAGAAGCTGTCAAGCGCTCCAGGTGCGCACAGTATTTGCCTATTTCCCAGCAGCCACCAGGCCGAGCTGGCAGTCCCAGCAGGGAACCACGCAGGAGCTAAAAGATACAGGATGAAGGCCAGGTACAGAAGGGACAAGATACTCTAAGTTAGATCTCAGGGTTGCTGGGCGGCTCAAGCAGGGAGCATTGCGCAGCTCCCCACGTTTCCCTTCAGCTGGACTGGCGGGGGTGACCAGTGTGAGGCACTCTGCTAGTGGTGGTCAGTCTGTAAGCAGGAGGGAACCTCAGGGCCTGTGGTGGCATCTTGCCACCAGAGCTAATTGCCTGGCCCAGGGGAGGGCTCAAGGGCTGTGGCTAGTTCCCATTCAGGAAGTTTCTAAGTAAGTTAAACAAGTATTTGTACATCAGATGCCACCCTCTGTCATTTACAAATGAGGACAACAAGGACCCAGTGGCCTTAGTGATTTCTAGGATCAAAGGATGCCATGTGACAGGCTGGGGTGGCATCCCATCGCTGCCTCTTTCCAGGGGTATGGCATCAAGCAGGTCCCCCATCTCCTCAAGCCTCAGTTTCCTGAGCCGTAAAACAGGGAGAATCATTGTTACCTGTCTCAAAGGGACTCCGTGGTAACTGAGTCAGGGAAAAACCATGGCAAGGGCTCTGCCCGGTACCTGGCACACAGTAACCTGCCCAAAAAACATGGGCTGCTGTCGTTATGCACTGGCCTTACTGCTAGCACTGTCGTGATGTCACATTCTCTCGTGGCAGGTTTGGAAACCAGACCTTAAACTACAGGCTCTTCTACGATGGGAAACACTTCGTGGGCGAGAAGAGGTTTGAATCAATTCACGATCTGGTGACAGACGGCTTGATAACCCTGTACATAGAAACAAAAGCCTCCGAATACATTTCCAAAATGACAACAAACCCCATTTATGAACACATTGGCTATGCCACTTTACTCCGAGAAAAAGTATCCAGAAGGCTGAGCAGGTCAAAAAACGAATCCAGGAAAACCAGCGTCCCCAGTGAGGAGCACGCCACAGTTGAAAAGGTAAGCCACCCGTGTGCCATCAAGAGTGGCTCTTTCTAATTCTGCTGGGAAAAACCCCAGGTGATTCATTATGCAGGTGATTTGCCAAAATACTGGAGGAGATCCACGCCCACCCTAGGAACTCTAGGGTTTTGGTGCCGAAGGGGACCTTGGAGGTCTTCCAGTTCAACCCCCTCATTTTACAGATGAGGAAACGGAGGCCCAGAATGGCTCAGCGCTTTGCCCAAACTCATCTGGTCCAGGTCAGGACCTCCACAAACAATCATCTGTGAGTTTATTTGGAATGTGAAAGAAAAAAAAACAAAAACAACTCCATTCGTGTTTTGTGATGTAAACGGTCACCTGATTTTGATGGCCATTTGCGGTGTCACCGGCTCCCGCTCGCGTGGCGCCCAGCTGGCCACACACGGGCTCCGTGTGTGTTTGCTTCTCTTCAGGCTGGGTGACCATGCGTGATCCGCAGGCCAGGCGTCTCCCGAGGGTGGTCTCACCTAGATAACAGATTGTCCTGACAGCGACGGGAGCGTGACCGGTGAGGACGGCTATCTCTGGGAGGCTCAGGAAGCCAGGCTGTCTCTGGGCTGAATGGAAGTGATCACGCCTCCCCGAGGATTAAGAGCCCCTCCCCGGCCAGTGTTCAGGCTGGATGGGTCGTGCTGGGATAAGGGAGGGGAGATCTGATTTTCCTCTCCAGTAAGTTGCTGTTGCTTTGAAAGACAGAGCCACAGTCCACGAGCAGATTTTCCAATGTGCCCTTCTAGGAACCATCTGCTTTGCCTGGTCCTATCCGTGTCCCCCTCCTGAAAGAAAGTGACAGCCAGCCACACCACTCGGCCCCACGAGTCTGTGCAAAGCGCAGCTTCCAAGGCAAGCAGGGCCCACGGCAGACAGGACCCAGCAGGCAGAACCCCGAGCACTGCTCATGCTGCTGGTTTCCAATCCTTAACTAGCCGCCAGGGCGCCCCTCCGCTGCCCGGTGTCCGGTGGTAGTGGTAAGCACAGGAACCTCGGGTGGACCTGACTGGGCTTTGGCTTCGCACTGCAATGGGGCGGGGGCAGAGGGGGCAGCACAGCCCTGCTGGCAGACAGGGGACGATTTTAATTGATTTGGTAATTGAGTTTTAGAGCCTAGGAGAACCTTCCCGGAATCACATCAGTTGAGCAGCTGGCCCATGAAAACTCATTTGCCATTTTCTTTTTATAACTCCAGAGTCTCCCAAGCACCTGTTTATTCTTTTACAAATGATTGATCTGGGAGATGGCGGGGGTTTCTTCTGCTTGTTTACCTTTTAAACAAAAGAGAGAGAGGATTGAGTCCCAACTTTTGGAGTTTATTCCTGTCCTGGCGAGAGCCAATCCCTTGGTCTGTTTGCAAAATGTGTTCAAAAGTCATTTAGAAGAGAAAATCTAGACGATGACCTTCCCGGCTGTGACAAATCGGGAGATGAATTGTGAACGAAATCTCTGAAGCACTGTTTATATTTCTGCATCAGCGAGTCATGCCACAAAGAAAAGCGGGCTGTTGAGAACATCTCTAGGAGGAAGAGAGTCTCTTAGGTATTTGGGGTGAGAGTTTAGGTCCTAAATATTGGAACCTTTGTTTCTAGACCCTTGTCCTCCCCGATCTAGAGATACAGAGACCTATATATAGGTTTCTGTATCTCTAGATCATACTCCTGTAAGAAACTTGCGCCACTAAATGCGTCCTTTGCAGTCCATCAGTTTGTATTTATTAAAATTAAATTTTGGAGGAAATCAATAATCAGAATCAGAATCCCGTTGAATGAGCTGCTGGGTGCTCTTTTATCTTTTGAGGAAAAGGTAAAGAAAATGTTGAAGGAAGAAGTCCAAACTCACCTTAGGGTTTGATGGACAGGTGTGTCGGTGGTGCAGATTGTCTTGGACACTAATGATGCAATGGCTGGCTTCCCTGGGGCACGCTCGGAACGCTGGGTCGTGTCACTTGCTGAGGGTCACTCATTTTATTAGTGGTTTGTTAAGTAAGTTGGTAGAAATACCTCCATTCCTCTCTGACCTGTATGGACAGGTGGAATTATTAAAAGTCTCAGTCTTGCCAGAAATTCTATTTCCCTGAAGGGCAGGTCAGTGGACTGTTGTCATGGAGGCAGGGACTAGAAAAGAGGTGGCAGAGACTTGAATGGATTGACTGGGGAGTGCCTGGGGTACCTGTCTCCTTCGGTAACGGCGCGTCTTGAAGGTTTTAATGAGTGCCGCGCCGTGGGCAGGTTGCCGAGAATTTCTCGAGTCCAGACAGCCCAGCATTTCATTTCCCAGGACACTACAACTGTTCGTTTGCCCGTTTGGTTTACTGGTCATTTCCGAGTGAAGCCGGGGAGACGAGGTCACCTGTAAATCTGAGAACATTAACAGCGTTCATTGGCAGAAGTGTTGCTACCTGCCTCGTTGCGTTGGGGTGGTTTCCTGACTTATGTCCTGGAGGCCAGCAGCGACCCCGATTTTCCTCACTGCCGCTGAGGCGGAGAGAGGGGAGGGTGCAAATCCACATTGTGGTGGTTAGCCAACAGCCCAACAGCCATCTCTTTCCTTTCTGATTCTTGGTGTAATTGGTTTGAAAAGCACTGTGATACACAAGGGCCACCGTGTGGTGCATTTGATTCGAATGGATTTTCTTTTATGAAATTTATTTCAGAATTTATTTCATAGATAATCTGCTGACCCCCGCCCCCCCCAAAATGACTCAGCCATTCGTAGTTCCTAAGCACATTTCCCATTTGTGAAATAGTTTCCCATTCTGTGCTCAGGACAACGTTGCCTCAGTACAGCGTGGCGCACTCATTGCCCCCGTTTCACCGAAGAGGTCACGGTGACAGGGTGAGGAGCCACACGCACGTTTCCTGACTGCACGTCCAGAGGGGCCGGCAGAGGAGCGGAGCCTCGTTCCGTTCTCGCCCGGCCGCGGCCAGCTCACCCTCTTGCTCCCGACCGTCCTAGGGCCGCGGATGCTGACAACCCCGTGTTCGCGGCCGTTTTGGAAAACACAGGCCGTTCCCAGCGACAGTAACTAAATTCCGTCTCATCGAGGGCACCCGCCTGGATCCAATATCTGCGACAGCGCGTCTTTATTGAATGACGCCGCTTGCCGCGTCGAACTCTATTTGCGTTTTCCTGGAGAGAGACGTCGGCACCGTGACACGAAAACACGTGTGCGGCTGCGCTGTGGCGCCGCCGTTCGTGCACGTCACTGTTGTGTATAGCAAACCGGGTGCCTGTCGCCTGGGTGAGTTACGGCACATCCAGGCAAAGGCCTGGCTCGGAACCCCCGAAAAGCACGTGCGAGCGTGTGGGCTGACGGGGAACGGTGACCGGACGTATCGGACGAACAAGCAGCTTGCATACCGTGCGTGGAGTAGAGTTTCATTTGTGTAAACCGGAAAAAGAAAAGATTTTACATATTTTTTTCTTGCAGAATCATGAACCGCCTGTTGCAGGCCGCAGGGGTTGGCATCCCTGGTTGCCTGTGGGTGGGTGTGGGCGGGGGGCTCTCCCGCCTGCTGTCTCATAGCCTTTGACTCTTGAACCATGACAAATGCAGTGTGTGCTTCCAAAGTGAAATAAGAGGGGAGAATGCATGATGGCCTAAGTTCAGGTATGTTAGAGCAGGGGGGTTTAACCTCTGGGCGCCCTGAGCCACGTTGGAAGAAGAATTAATTTGGACCACACATACAATACACTCACACTAACAACAGCTGATGAACTAAACAAAAAAGAAATTGCAAAAAACATCTCAGAATGTTTTAAGAAAGTTTACAGATGTGTGTTGGGCCGCGCGTGTCCAAAGTCGTCCTGGGCCGCGTGCGGCCTACAGGCCATGGGCTGGACAAGCTTGTGTTAAAGCAAACCCTGAATGAAACCCCTTCTCTGCTGGCACATACACATGGAGAGCGCCGTCCCAGCCCCCTGGACCGAGCTGTTCTCATCCCTGCTCACGGGCCCCCTTCCCCATCCTGATGGCTTCCCTCCCTCACTTCTCCCTTGGACCCCGCACCAGCAGCCTTTCCCTGCAGGCTGGGAGCTAGAAGACAGTAGTTACAGCCTAGGATGGAAATCACCAAATCAAGAGTGCCGGGCCACTGTCCCTGCAAATGGGTTGGTTGTTTCCTCCCTGGCATTGCCCCCCTCTGCTCGTAGACCCCTCAGCTGTGCCCCCCACCCCCGGGACCCTGCCCAGGCCTCCCCCCTGTTCCATGACCCCCCCCATCCTGCCCCTCCCCTCCTTTCCAAAGCTGCCCCATGCCCCTTGCTTCTCAGGTTTCTACCAGCCTTACCTGACAACCCGGGGCGTGACCTTTCCTGGACTCAAGGGCGTTAAGCTGGTGGGGACATGCTCCTTACAGATGAACCGTTTCAGAGAGAAACGGTCCTTCCCCACCCACTATGTTTTCTCTCCTTTGAAATCATTATTACTTTTTCACATCCAGGGGCATCCATTTCCACTTCATTCTTGCCACCACATGAACCAGCTGGCCTGTCAGAGGTTGGTGGCGGTCCATTCCCCCACACTGTCCTGGATCGAGCTCAGACTGGGTAGTAACTTTGAATGTGGGAGCAGGTTGCCCGAGAAACAGTGTATCTCAAATCCGCCCAGTGCTGTGTCGGGGTCTCGTAACCACCCCGCTCTGTGCAGGCCCTGCCTCCCCGGGCTGAAACCTGATCGCTGGCCTGACCAGAAGCTGGAGCCTGGAAGAGGAGCAGGGCCTTAGGGACCCCTGAGGCACCCTGCTCATTACTCTGGAGTATTTCGGAGACCTTGAGAGGTCCTGCAGGCTTGGATAGGAAAAAATGCTTTGAAATAACCTGTGGCTTAGAAGTTCTCTTCAAGTTAAGATCTTTGAGGAACAGGAGTTATATCTCCAGGACTTCTGTGTGAGTGATTTGAAAAGTGAACAGTGAATTCAGATGGCAGTTAGTCCAGAAGCTGGGAATTTGATTAACAAGGGGCTTTACCCAGGGGCAGGCAGTGGCTGGCAGTGATGGAAGCTGTGACCTCCCTGGCGGGGATGGGCACTGGGGTTACAAGAGTCTCATGAGCACTGGAATGGGGGCTGCCACCAGAGGGGGCTGCCCCAGGAAAGGGGCTCCCATGGGTAGGAGAGCTCACAGTAAAGGGGAGCTATCACAGGAGGCCCCCACAGTCAAGCAAGGTTCTAGCCATGCAGCCACCAAAGTGCTGTACCACCTGAGAGGGAGGGGGCAGGAGAGAAACACCCCAGCTTCTCTCTCCTCCCGCCTTTCGATCTCCTGCTTGTAATGCCCATTGGACAGGAGCTGGGGATACAGCCCACAGGAGTCCGTCCCCTGCCACACCACCCGTGGGTGAAACAGGGCAGAGAATGAATTTGAGAGGCAACACAGCAGAGATACCATGGCAAGGAGGGACCCCCGCAATCCACGTCTACTGCTCCGTGCGTTAGCGTTGTCCCCATTACTACAGGACATTCACCAAGTTCAGAAGCTGTGATGGGTGTTAATGTGGGAGGAGGAGTAGCCCTTTTCCTGGATGACTCCACAACTATGGAGGGGATCTTAGTCCCAGGTCGGGGACGGGTGCAGAAGCTTAGTAACTTCACGGAGGACATGTGACCCATTGCCCTTCACCAAGCAGGGGTGCTGCATTTATTTGCATAAGGAAGAGTCTGCTCCGTTCCTGTAGGGAGCATGGGAGACCCGAAAAAGACCTGCTCAAGTTGTAGGGCCTGGAAAAACCGGTGGAGTTGCTCCTCAGGAGGTCCCGTGGAAATACCATGTAACGGACATAACCAGTCTTTTCTCAGGAGTCAAGGATAAATGAAGATGAGCATAACTTAGCTGTAGAAGTGACAGGCACAGTAATGGCTGATCGTCCATCTTCCTGCTCACACACACAGTCATAAAACGAACAGGATGTAATGCTGGCAGAATGGATTTGAACTTAGATTACATTTGCTTGTGAAACCGGGTTTTACCGAGCGTTATTTTAAATCAGAATCCCCTGATGGTGTGGGATTTATCATGCAGCCTGAAAAAGAGTGGATTTGGTTATGTCAGCCATTCTCAAACTGGCTGCGGGCTAGAATCACCTTGGGAGATGTTAAAACACCCACGTTAGGGAGTCAAATATCTGGTGATGGAAGGGGAGCTGACTCGGTGCTGAGCATGCAGTGCAGGATAGACGGTGTCCTATAGAATTGTGCAATCTAAACCTATATAAACTTACGAATCAATGTCATCCCCAACACATTTAATTAAAATTTAAAAAATACCCATGTTCACCGCTCCTGACGTCCTGAATCGAAGCCCCCACTGGTGAAGTTCAGGCTTCTCTATTTTAAAGGTCCCCCAGGTGCTTCTAAGGTTCTCAACCCCGGGTTAGAGGAAAGGTCAGCCAGGAAAGCAAAGGTCATCAGGGACTGGGGGGAGCACTTTCTTCTAAGGACGCCTGTTCCACCTTCCTTAATGCCTTTTCTATTTCTGAGCGTCTTTTATGTCCTACGTTAGACCCCCGACATACTTTACACATCAGCTGTCCTTGCAAACGCTGGTGAGATAGTAAACCCTAGTGGTTCTGTTATCGAAGGTTGGTTCAGACCTTTCCTCCTCCTCCCCTCCCCCCAAACTAGCTGCTTTTCCCAATTTATTGGCTATAATTTAAACGATGGGGGGCAGTGAACTGTATGTAGTAGGGTTAAGAGAACTTAATGAAGGAAGAAGGGAAAATCAGTGTTGCTTCCTTAGGGGCCAGCTGGTGGTTCATAACGACGCTAATAGGACAATGATTCTCACCTTTGGCTGCCCGCTGGAATTTGCAGGGGAGTTTCCAAAAATACGGATACCTAGATCATCCTGCCCCCAAATCAGACTTAACCACCTGAGATAAGGCCGGGGGCGGGGGCGCTCCAGGTGATTCTGATCCACAGCTGAAGCTGAGAACCAGGCCCTGCTGCAGAAGAGTGATTAAGAATCAGTGAGGTCTCCATTCTGGGCCCTGTAGTCCTCTTATTGGAAAGCATCTCTTTTTACCAACACTCACTGTCGGTGGTCTGGAGGTCAGAGTTTTACAGGAACAGAAGGGAAAGTTACTGTAATAGATCCATCCAGTGTGTTTCTAAATAAGATGGGCCGTTTCCCTCCAAAATCTCTAGAAATAAGCAGCTGGCGAGGCAGCCCTTGCCGAAGTCTTTTCTGTGCGGGCGGCGCCACCTAGCGGCCTAGAGGAGCGTTACAGGCGGGGAAGGCTCAGCGGACACACTTAGCAGATGTTGGGAGTAATGAGCAAGAACCAATTTGCAGCCGTGAATCCACTGAATCGCCCGCTTCCTGGGGTTTTATAGCGCAGACCAGGCTGTGCGACGGCCGGGGCGGGGGCTCTGTGTTGTCGTTCGTGCCCATTTCTGCATAAGCAGGCGGGCAGCTCTGCCAGCCTGGGACCCTTCAACGTGAAAATGGCCCCAGTGATCTGATTCCCTGGGATTCTGGTCAGAGGGGCTCCAACGTCTTCACCTCTGAGCCCTTTTATACACTTTAAAATGACTGAGACCCCCAAATAGCTTTTATTGATGTGGGTTCTATCTGTTTATATTTATACATCAGAAAGTAGAATTGAGAAAATTTTTAAATGTTCTTTCTTTGAGCATTTAAATCCGTTATGTATTTGTGTAAATAACCTATTTGTGTGTGTGTGTGAAAAATAACCTCATTTCCAAATTGAAAAAACAATTAGAATATCGGCATTGTTTTACACTGTTTAAAGTCTCTTTAGTGTCTGGCTTAATAGACAACAGCTGGATTCTCACATCTGCTTCTGTGTTCAATCTGTGATAATGCACTGTTTTGTTTGAAGTATGGGAAGAAACTCAGCCCTCACCCAAATATGTCACGGGAAAAAGGAAGGTTCCTTTCTTATAGCCATTTTATGTAAATGTGGATGCCATCATTATTTTTTATAGCAGAACAAAACTTAACGTGTGGTAGTTTCTTAAGGGTGAATCCATGGAAGAGGCAATTATTAAAAATAGTTTTGACATCACCCATGTTCTCTCTGAAAGCATGTTGAGGTCCCCCCAACACTGATGGACCACACTTAGAGAAGTGCTGCCCGGGGTGGACATTTGATGGATGGAAAGCATACTTTTCAGAGAAGTTTACACTTACATTTCTCCAGGGAGGCCTCTTGGAAGAAGCATTATGTCACTTTGTATCACCTTGGACAGTGGGAGGTGAATGATTCTGTCACCTAGCACTGCTATCCACCTGCATGTCACCCTGATGACACTCAGAGCTCTTCCCGATGGCCCTCGCTGGGTGGCCAACAGAACTGACCTGGGGCCTATGTCATTTGATAACAGCTTTCCAGGTAATTCTGATGTCTGCTCCCAATAAAGAACCACTGACCTGTTGTTCTTAGTCTCTTCCCTATGAGGTTAGGTGACATGGTGATAGTGAATGCTGGTGGCACGGGACACAATTTTAGGGACTCTCATTCTTTTTTCTTAATTTGGCCTAGCATAGGGTGTCACCCCCTTTCTCATTCCTCCAGTCTCATTTCACCATCTTCTGTCCACCTAATCAGCACTTACCGGTCTCCCCACCACCACCCCTGTGTAAGCAGCTGTCGTTTTTGCCCCCTAGAACCTAGGCTCCCTCCTCTGAAAATGACACCAGAGACATCCCTCCCCACCTCAGTTTATGTGTTTCTGGTGGGGTCACATCTGCCACTTGATCCCAGAGATGGATTGGTGGGCCAAGGCTCATCCGAGGGGTCACATATCCCTGGCCACTGTGTTGGGTGCCAGGATGGGCATTCAGTCAAGCGAGAGCCAATGAAACCAACAGGCTTTCACTGTGAGTTTCAGGAAGAAGGCCTTTAGTCCTTTTTCTGCCGGGCTGGATTCAGCAGGAAGTAGAGTCTGGATGACGGAAGACGTCCTACTACAGCATAGAGCCGGAAAAGGTGGTCAGGACATGGAGAGAAACTGAGTCCCGAGGACTTGATCTCAGCCTCTAAGGAAGCTGCCCCCTGGGCCCCGCCCTTTGCCAGATGTTTCAGTGACGTCTGTCAGTTCATTCCTGTTTAGCTTTTGACCTGGGCAATCGGAATGTTTGTGTTGAGCTTAGGTGTCCTCTGTCTTTGTAACCAGAAGAACCCTGACTCTCACCACCTTCCTCAGCTGCCTTCCACCCTTTCTATCCTACACCCATCTCTCACCTTACGTGTCACCGTTATTAAGAAAGCTCAGGTATTCAAGTTAGAGTTCATTTCCATTTAATTGAATAACTCACTCTCTTCTTCTTTAATGTGGTGAAGTTAAATGAGAATGAGGGACATCTAGCATTTACTAGCACGGTAGGAATGCAGTACCCAGATTATCTTGTAGACTATCTGGCTCTGACAAAGTGTACCTGTAGACTCTTAATAATTATACAAGATCTGACAATTAAGTTCGCAAACTCCTCCTAGAAAAAGGGCTCCATACCTCATTGCTGAGTATCACTAGGGTCACCTTCAAAGGACTCCCCTTGGGAAGCTGTGCACCAACGCCAGCGCCTAGTCCACCCTTCAAAGCAATTTTGGAGCTCTTTTTCTGGAATGGCCATCAGAGCTGTCATTGTATTACCAATGATGTCCTGAATGTCATCGAAATGTCTTCCTTTCAATATTTCTTTTATCTTCAGGTAAAGAAAAAAGTCACTGGGGGCCAGATCAGGTGAGTAGGGAGGGTGTTCTTCCAACATACGGATGAGCTGGTGCATTGTCGTGATGCAAGTGCCATGAGTTGTTGGCAAAAAGTTCAGATGACATAAGTTGGAAGCCTGCAGACCATGAAGAAAGAAGAGCCAGAATTCCTCCTGTAGTCTTTGTGCATTAATAGCTTAGGCTATAGGAATTTGTGGGGGGGTTTCCGAGACCAGCTGTGAGGAAGAGGAAGGATTTTGTTTTCTGAAGAAATGGCAGTGGCCTCAGTGGAAATGAGACTGTCATGGCTACGTCTTGGGTCATTTGCTTCCATCGCCAGTTGCAGAACTGGCAGTACTCATTTCTCAACAATGAAATATCTGGCTGGGGTTTATGGTGATGATTTATTAATGTCCTGATTGGTTTTGTCACCCCTTACACATAATCACTTCGAAGTTTCCAGAAAGTTAGTATTGCACTTTGTACCTAGTCCCCATGTGTGAAGCTAATGAAGTCCAACCATCTGAAAACAAAGGTAAAGTTTACAATGGCAACTTTTACTCTTTGCCTGTGATTTGGTGGCTTAAAAAAATTAAGAAGTCAAATCACTGTCATTTGCAGCACAGCCTTCTTCAATATTAAAGTTGCAAGTGGGAATGAAGACACAGAATGATGAGCTATGCAAGTCCCAGCGTGCCTCTGACGGGGAAGGGGCAGTTATAGTTGATCACGGTATGCCGTGTTTTGCTGTGTACTCACCCGGACAATGCACACCCACTTTTTTGGCCCAAACTTTCAGGGAAAAATACCTTTCCATTTTAATTTTTTAATTCAAATTTTTATTTGTTTATATTTATGGACTTGTTATTTGTATTATAAAGGAATTTTAGCATTTATTTTTTTGACATATTATGGTACAAGAAATTTAACAAATAATTACAAAACACAAGAACAGACACAGGACAAGACATTTTATATATAAAATGTTTTTATACATTAAAAAAACTGATTATCATATTTCAGGGTATTATTTTGCATATGGATATTGTTACTGATTTCTAGAGTTACACTTTTAACTCATAAGCAAAAAATTAAAAACATTTATGTAGATATGGAATTAGTACTACCCAGTCTTACGTTTAACAAGCATGGCATAGTTTTTAATCCGTTATAAACCTACATTACTTCATTCAGCCTCATAACAATCTTTAAGTTTAGGGTTCCTCCTGTTTATCAGTAAAGAAGCAAGAAAACAGGGGCTTGGGGAGGCCCGGCGATTTGCCCAGGGTCGTAGGTCTAGGATCTGGCAGGTCCCTCACTGGGAGCTGGTCATCAGAGCCTGGCTCAGGTCCCCCCCCCCACCACCACACTGACGAAGCACGCTGATTCGCTTTGTGTCGAATTCAAAAGCTAAAGACATTATGTCGGCAATTGTTTCCCTCTCCAGATATGGGGACTGTGGTCTCCCTGTGATGTCATTCTAACCATCTTCCACTCTTGACTATGTGTCCTCATGGACAAATACGAATGGCCAAGGAAGTTCCTTAAGAAGACAGGTGTTCGTGACGGACAAATGACACCCCGACTCTGGGATTGCTGAAAGGAAACCCCCGTGCGCGTCTTTAGCCTGGAGCAGTAAGAGTTGTGAAAGGATTTGGCGGTTATCCTAAAGCTCTGGAGACTGTCCCTCGACCCCAAAGTGATAGGTATGAAGTGCGTGTCTTTAATAACGAGCCTGCGTCTCTCCTCTTCCAAGCGTGTTGGAATAAACCGGGATGAGAGGAGACTGGGGACCACAGTCACCCTCATGAACGTTGGGAAGTAGTGTGTGTGGCCCAGTTCTCCCAACAGGAGCTTAGAGACACCAGCTGAACTCTGGGATTGTCCTACGATGTACAAGGAAATTTTAATCCATGGGATGTTTTTCCTCCAGTAAGTTAAATGTAAAAATCGACCCAGTCACAAGGACAGGAAGAAGCACTAGCAGTCATTGAGTTTGCCACACACCAGGCTCTGGGGAAGGTGCTTACAGTGTGTCATTGTCTGTCCTCACGACACCTCTGGGAGGGAGGGACTGGGGTGGCTGCAGTAACTCATTCTTGACCCCGCCTCTGCTAAGTGAGCCAGCATCTGAGCCCTGGACGTCCTGACGTGAAAGCCTCTTCAAGAGCTCCTGGCTACCTGAGCGTGAACGTCCTCAAGTGGCATGTCAGGCCTTTTATGTCCTTGTCCTCTTGCCCCATTGCCCTGCAAACACGTGCACATCTCTGTGCCCTCATCCACCCCCTCGCCCCAGCTGTGTACAACAGTCCAGCTCACGTGAGCCATTCGCAGTCTCTGAGCACGTGCCCCTCCGCCTTCACCCGGCACTGGCCAGCCCTTTGCTGTGTCCTCCTCTCCTCTGACCCAGCCCCCTGCCCCTGCCCTGACTGGGAGAACTCTACCCATCTTCGTAGAGCAAGCGCAGGCATTCCCTGACCCTCACCCAAGCCCACCTGCTCATGTCTTCCTTTGGCCACCTTGCTGTGGCTCAGATATAACTCTGATTACACTCGGCACACTGTGCTGGAGGGTTTGTTCATTGATTCTGAGCTATTAATCACCATAATAACAATTAAATATTCATGGCATCCCTCATCTGCGCCCAGCACCGTTATTCTCCAGGCAGGCTCATCACACTTAACAATGCCAAGGTCAGGATGGGCCAGGGTCACAAGCACAGTAAGTGGGCTCCTGGGTCTTCTCTAGAAGAATAAAGGAAGCGATGTACTCTCTCCTTTCTTAAGGGGACCGTTCAAGCAGTTTCGGCCTTGGCTTGTGAGACACCGCCTTTCCCTTTGTTTTTGGTCAGTACCAGTTTGGGTAGAGCTCCCGTTTCTTGCAGCCGAAGGGGCTCCAAGGGAGTCCCCCGGGAAAGCAGGCTCACCTGGTAGATAGGACCTTCTAGAGAAGGGAGGGGTGTGAGTGGAGCCTGGGTGGCGGGGTTATGACAGGTCAGGGAGGGCATGGGCGGCTGAAGAGATGCTCGACCTTGAGAAGGGCCTGAAGCAGGTGGAGGTAGTTGCACTTGATACGCAGAAGCCTGAGGAGCTGCCAGCAGTGTGCGTTTTAGGAAGATGGGTTGGTGACAGCACCGAGGATGGAGTGGAACCGGACTGGGGCACAGCGGACGCAGGTGCCCTGATGCCGACGGCTGCTGGCCAACGTTTCAAAGCCCACCTTTTCCACTTTTAAGCGATGACACTATTCCCGAGCTGGTTATCACCCTGCCTACTCTTCTTCCCAAGCTCAGAAAGCCTAACTTTGGGACATGGTATCTCACAAGTTTTTCTCGGTTTGGGGTGAGAGGGGAGAAGTCGACCCTCACCCGCCCAGGGGGCTTATCTGTGCAGGACACGACCTTCTGGTCCCCAAAGCCCTCTGCCAGTGTCCCCAAGACACACACTCAGATGGCATGTTTGGTCGGTGCATTCACGTGTTTGAACTCCCACCTCGCCTCATCCTCCCCCAGCCAAGAAAGGAAGAGAATGCGTCTTCCTTAGAAAAGCCGTGGACTTGAGCAACAATGTCGCACTGGGCAATAAAACGAAAGTACTCATCAACCTGCACCTCACAAACCCTAACCTGTAAATCGGTGAAAAATCTACCTGCTCATTAAATCGTTTGGAAGGTATTGACACGGAAGTGGTTATTACTTAAGAGAGCCGCGGGTCTGTGCAGCTCACCGTGGGGTGAGAGGTCAGCCGTGTTCAGGCCGCTCCGCACGGTTCCTCTGGTTCCTTGGTTCTCAGCTTTGCGACCACATTGTCCCCTGGGAAGCTGGTGCACACGCAGGTCCCCAGGCCCCACCCCAGCACCCTGACCCGGGGGGCCCGGGCGGGCCTGCGGTTGTCGGACCGCCCGTGGGAACTGGCCCGCTGGGCAGAGCGGGGCTCTTGGTAGCTGGAACGGGGCTGTGGCGGCTGTCGGTGACATATGTAATTACTGTGTCATAGGTGATTTGTATCATATACGATAGACAGTCATAGACATCGCACATGTAACAAGTATATATTATTAACGCCAAAACTAGGGCAAAATGAGAGTTGATGAATTATATATCATATATTATATATCATAATTATATGAGGGCTGTCCAGAAAAAATCCAGCCGTAAATGCCTCTATTTTCATGTTACATGGCTGGAGACTTTCTGGACAGTTATAGTATATTATCAATTAACAATATATTATTAATATATTACCTGTAATATAAATAATGTTATGTATATTAATTGTTATTTTGTCTTAGTTTTAGCATTTGCCTAGTTCCAGAGTTAAGTATTATGTGTTATATATACATGAGCGTGTGTGTACATACACACACACATATACTGGGAAAGTATCCAGCCCTGTAACAGGAAACATAGAGGCATTTATGGCTGGATGTTTTCCATATATATATATATAGAGAGAGAGAGAGAGAAATATATATTTCCAGCATTTTTTTACTCCTCTTCTCCTAGAATATAAGATGCAAAGTGCATCTTGGGTATTCTCTAACTATTCATTGCTTTTGCATGACGTGTGTCCTTCTGTTATGACGCTCTCCTTAGTGGCTCTGACGGCGTCTCCCCTCAAAGGCTGTGCAGGACAAAGGTCAGGAGCATGGGCTCCAGGGCCAGTGGCTGCGTGGCCCTCGACAAGCCTCTGAAAGTCCCTGTGTGTCTGTTTGCTCGTGTGAAAATAATCGTAACCACCTTCCAGGTAGGTTGTGCGTGGTGGCTGAGAAACTCAGGCACAGCTCTGGGGACAGGCCTGATGCATGCCGTCGGCATAGGCAAGGCTGGCCTTGTGTTTCTGCTGTCACCATGGTGCGCTGTCCAGTTGTGGTGTCATTGTTACTTACCCCCGAGTCTCCCAGCCAGAAACAACTCCCACCTTAGGGCACCTGCACGCGCCCTGCTGTCTCAGCGATACTGAGACCCTGGGCTCCCTTCATCCCGTCCGAGACCACACAGGGCCTGACCCAGCCAGCCATCCCCCGAGGAAGGGGTCCGCGACCTCCCCGGGGCTCTCTCAAGCCCTCCTTCCCTTCCTAACGCTGCTGTTAGCGTCTGGCCAGTGCCCCCTCACAGCCCCGCTGGGCCGTGCGGTGCGTTGTCCCATGGCAGCCTTCGCCTCCAGGGTACAGGATCCTCGGGGACCGGGTCCACGCCTCCCTCGAAAAGCTGTGACTCTTGTGCTAACAAGGCAGTCATCAGTGTCAGCTGAGGGACAAAAGGAAGAGAAGGAAGGAAGGACGGAAGGAAGGGAATGCCCCAAGTTGGTCACTGTCTGTGTAACATTTTTTCTGTAACTTGAAACTAGAGGAAAATACATTGGGTAGAAAATGTAGAAATGATTGAGGCTGAACCACATGACACTGTTGATAGTTGATAGTTGTTTTCTTTTTACTTACAAAAAAGGCAATTTCATATGATTCAAACTACTATCTGTATAACGTGAGTGCTCTTGAACCCTGGTGAGTATAACGCGGTCACACTTCTCAGCAAAGACTCAGCACGCGTGGAACCCAGCAGTAATCCTACGACGGGGGTGCTTGTGGGGGGGTGCTTGTGGGCTGAAATCCTGGACTGTGAAGGGCCGGTTGGGCTGATTTATCAGCGTGCCAGCACCCATGCTTTACAGGGTCTGTGTGTGAAGGTGGCATTTAATCCCAGCATTTTCTAAGACTTTTTTTTTTTTTAAAGAGCAGACTGTGGGAGAGGTTAATGGATTACAGGACCTTGAGATTTTTACATCAGAAATGTTGCCCTACTACATTTCTTAGCTTTTCCGTGGCTTCTGATAATGAACCGTTATGGACTACTAGTTTTAAAGTTGCTGGCGGTAAATTAAGGATATTTATGTGGAAATGTATGGTTCGGGTTGCTTTTATTTAGTTTTATTTGTGGAGGGAAACCTGCTGGTCCTCAGGGATCTTTGTCACTGGCTGCCAGCAATAGGGACATCATAACCAAGGCATTCTTGCTTCAGCAAGTATCCTGGGGCAGATACATACTATCTCTCTTGAGTTGCTTTCTCTTGCTTTTGGGTTGCTGTGTAACACATTATTGTGAAATTAGCAGCTCAAAAACATGCTCATCGATTAACTCATAAGTGTGTAGATCAGAAGTCCCGGGGGACTTAGCCAGGGTCCCCCCTCAGAGCGTCGCAGACCCCAGTGAGGGGAGGGCAGGCCGGGCAGCCCCGGGGAAGCACTCACTCCGACCTCACTCAGGTCGTGGGCTGACCTCAGAGCCTTGCAGTTGTAGGTTCCAGGTTCTCTTCTCCTCGCCAGCGGTCAGGTGAGGTCAGGCTTTGCCCCTCGAGGCCGCCCCTATTCCTTCTGACAAGGCCTCTGCATCCCCGCCCCATCAGGGAAGCGCTCAGTCCTTGACCCATTTCAAATTTTACTTCTCTTTCTGCTGCCAGCCAGAGAAAACATTCTGCTTTTAAAGGGCTGGGGATTATCCACCCTGATAATTTCTCTGTCTTAAGGTTAATTAATTACATGCGCAAAACCCCTTTTAGCCTATAACAGCATCGTGCAGTTTAACACTATGTGACATGATCAGGGACCTAACTCCTGGGGCCAAGTTCATGAAGCCATCTAGAATTCTGCCTGCCTCAACCCCTGACCATTGTCACAGCTCTCTTCTAGACTACCCAGGAACTCCTTTTCACCTGCTTATTCCCTAGCACTCTCTTTTACTTCTGGAGAATCCAAAACTAGCTCCCGCTCAAATATCTGTTTCGAGCAAACAAGTCATTAGCACAAGTCCGTATTTTTACTTATGTCTGTGCTGCTTGTATGGTTATAAGCTGTGAGATGGTGCTGGGAAATAGGTAAGATTTGTAGGCAGTCTGGTGAAGTGACTGAGGACAAGAAATCTGGAGCTAGACTTATATATAGTACTAGCTGTGTGATTTTGGATAATCTACTTCACCTCTCTGTGCCATTTTCTCGCCTCTAAATGGAGATTATTAAAGCAACTATTTTCATAAGTTTATTATGAGGATTGAGTAATAACAATAATGCTCACTGTGATAACACATAAATCCCCAAATCTCAGTGGCTTAAGGCAGTCAAAGGTCATTTGTCACTTGCATCGTGGTTCAATGTAGGGGTGTTTCTGGTTGGGCAGCTTTCCATGTGGTCATTTAGGAACCAAGATGCCTTATACTGTGTGGCTCTGTCTTTCTCTAAATCACTGGATCACAGAGCGTGATCCCCAAATCCTGTGGTCCCTAAGATCATTTCAGACTATTTCCACCAGATCCCTGCTTTTCCAACTGTTCATTTGTGAAGGTCTGGATATTTTTTTTTTCATATTCTTCAACCAAAACAATGTAACAGGTAGAATATAGAAGCACATGTGAGAATCTGTCCTCTATTAAGTTAGACACAGAGTCCTGAAAAATGTGAACTAATGCCACTTTTGTCAATATGGATAGTTTTCATGAGAACAAATTGTTTATATTAACATTTAGGGCTTACAGTGCTTGTATTTTGATCTTCTTAGTGAATTAAGATTCTAAAATTTTCTTGGCATGTCTCAATAGATGTAACTCCTAGACACATGGAGGCACTCATGGCCAGATTTTCTCCAGACACCCCTCGTAGGTCCTGGGGGGCTTCTCCATCCAGCTGGCGGAACGAGCCCAGAGAACCCCATCGAGAGGTTTCTACACGCCGGTCTTGGAAGCAGCACATTGTCTCTTCTCGTAGTTCATTCTGTGGGACTCGGACACGTGGCTGCACCGAACGACCGGGGGCCTGGGGGGCGGGGGGAGCTGCTACTGGAGAAAAAAATGGAAGTGGGGTTGGTCACTGTCTCAGTCTTTCTCTTATGTGCCTGCTCAAGGGTTTGTTGGGTCTTGCTTATATGTACTGCAAGTGTCTTGTTCAGTGTTTTCCAGGAGTAGTAATATTTGACTAATGTAGTCCGATGACTTCAGAAAAATTTTAGCATTGTAACGTGAGCCTCCTTTCTGCCTTTGGAGTTTAGACGTTGGCAGAGACTTATCTGAAATAGCCATGTGGTGAGCCAAAGAAGTGAAAGGAGATATCAGTCTTTTTAGAACCAAACCCAATCAGGTGATTAGACAAAAGGAGTAAAGTGTTTTATAAACATTTCTGATCCCTTTTGAAACCCACAGAGAGGGGTGGCTGCAGCTAGATTGAGAGGTTCTCTTTGTTTGGTTTGGTTTGGGTTTTGCTTTGATACCTTACACCACTTCTATAAAGTCCACTTCACAGGTTGAGAAATGCGTGACCTTTGACAACCTACATCATGGGTCAGCCGTTTTACACTTCGTGAAACAAAGCATGAGTTACACACATGCACGCACGCACACACGCACGCACCCATTTCAGGGTTCAGCTGCCTGGAGTTTGTGCTTGAGTTCTCCAGCACTAAAACTTTGAGATCAAGCCTAAGGTGGGTATCAGCCAAGGCTTAGACAAAATTGTAAGGCAGAAATTTGATGTTTAAATTTGTTGCGTCTAGATGAAAGTTGGATATTTATATTACATGTAAATTTGAAAGTATATGTGTGACAGTATGGTATGCTTTAATGCTGTAGGTAGAGGCCCGCGTATAATTAGCGGGTTGTGTGATGATTCATAGCTGTATCTTTGCTTTCATACGTCGTTTGTGCTGTAATTTATTGGAGTAGAGTGCAAGACCTCAGGAAGGAACCCTAAGCATGCTGTTCCTAGGAGAAAGTAATCCACTGTAGGATTGTCCCCTGTGTCGCTTCTGTTGTGTTTAAAAAGAAGCAAGTGTTGCCTAGGTTATGTAGTTTAACATGTCCTCAGTGTTTAAAGGTAACAGTTCTTCATAACAGAGTCCAGCTAACAGATTTAAACCCTTAGGACTTTTATTGTTTCCTTAATAGAAGGGCCAAGCGAGGTGGCTTCTGGATGGGTTGGGGCCAATGGTCTCCTCATGGACCCAACTCCTTTCTCTCTCACCTCTACTGACCGCACCGTATGGCCTTCCCTCTCGATTTAGTCAACAGAGGCCCAAGGAGATCACTGCTCCATCACAGGCATCACACGACAGTGTCCAAGCAGGGAGTAAGGGAATGAGAGCAAAAAGAGACTTCCCCGTTCCTCCCTTCACGGGGGGAAGCCGCTCCCAGGCCGACTTCCCATCCTACCCCGCAGCTGCAGGTCCCAGGCCTCCCGTAGGCCAGCCATTGACAACACGGAACGAGGAGGCATAACTCGCTGGGACCAGTTTTGCTCCATTACCTGGATCTGGGCCCTGGATCTGGGCACATCGATACCTAAACCAAATCAGGATTTTGTTGGCAAGCGAGAAGGGGAACGGAGCTCTGGAGCAGCGAATGCACCGGGTCTGCCCCCGAGGGTCACCGGTGTACGTGCGCCTGAGGCGTGAAGCAGGCACAACTCACAGAAGACGACCGACATGCAGCTGCCCCCGTTTCACCTCTGTGCCAGAGAACAGACACAGCTTACCGCGTGCCACCCGCAGCGCAAGCAGGTCAGCACGCAAACGCATGGATAAATCCACTCTGCACTTTAACTGGGGGAGCCTCCCAGAGGAAATGAGGGGGCGCCTGTGTGAATATGGGAGTGGGAGTCTGGGTACGTGTATGTGCCAGAAGGGACCAGCATTATTAATACTTATGGAAATATGATACATTTACCTGTACCTGTCCATCAGCCTGACCAATACGAACTAGTAGTTTTAAACTGGAGAACATGTATAATTATTTTATAATAATTAGCTGTGCATCCTGGGTAATCTTCATTTATCTCTTGTTGTTTTGCTCAGAGTTACGGTATTTTCAGCCACTATCTCTGACCTTTTGGAGGATAATTATGTTTTTCTCTTGAGCTGTAATTTGGCTGCTGCAACCAGCAGAAGGCAGCTTAGGTGGAATCAGAGCTGACCACGGGGAGGCTGTGGCTCCGACGGTCCTCCGTGGGCTGATGGCTCTGCAGCACCCAGTGTATTAAAAGACATTCCAGAAGCTGGTGACCAAAAAGGAGGGGCAGCGCTTACACCAACAGAAATTCTTCCATCAGAGGGACCAGCTCTTACTGGCAAACATGTTTCGTTTAGTGCCCTTTCCCCTACGCAGAGTTTAAGTCAGCAAATATTTATTACGCGCTCCCGTGCTGAATGCACAGTGCGGAGTGCTGTGCGGGTGGGGTTTTCTACGTGCATTTTGATTAGCAAACTATGATGTGAGTGCAGCGAAGTATATACCTCAAGGTAGAGCTGCCTTATGTTCTACGGGAAGAATAAGGGCTGGAAACCCAGGAAGGGCCTTGAGGATGTCGGGGGAAGTATTACAAGTGAACTGAGATTTGAAGGAGGCACGGCAAGCTTTCTGGAGAATCTCTTCAAAAGCAGAACATTTCCGAAATGCCCCCGTGAACTTGATCTAGCGGCTACTGACCTGGATTCTCAGTAAGTAGCCGTACATTTCAGGGGTAAGGCCCCTGGATAGTCAATGTTAATTTCCAAGTTCTGAGTCTCCTTATTTTATTAAAGGATGGGATTCTGACACTTTTTTGCCTTATTTTCTAAACTTTCTGGGGTTTTCTACCCTTCAGAACATTTAATAGTATCTGATAGTCCTAGAACTTCACAATATCATGAGCTAATTGGGGCCTTTGTTTTTAAGCTCTAAGTGACTCCTTAGAAATATATCACTGTGTTGCAGGTCAGAGATGGTCTGAGCAATCTGAGGACTTCTATACTCACCTTAAAGAAGCACGTGACAGCTTTATCTTAATTCTTTTATTAGTATTTGTACTTTAGCATTTATATATCCCACCATGTTACTTCCCTGCTTACAGTCATCCTTCACCAGCTCAATGTAATCCGTCTCCCTGATATATCCTCTAAGATGTGCATGACTTAATGTTATGTGTGCCTTCCAAGCTCCTTCTAGTTTCCAGGATGCTCATGGGATGGATCACCCCCTAACTCACCTCCAGGTCTTTGCAAATTCTCTTCCCTTTGCCTGGAGTACTCTCCTGGACTCATTCTCACAGCCTTGCTGACTCCTCATTCTCCAGGTCACAGATGCGCCGCCCCTTGTCTGTGCTCCCAGAGCACACTACACCTCCTAATTCCATGTAATGATTTATCATTACCTATTATAATTAGTAATAGAATCCCTATGGACCTTCGCAGTTCAAACCCGTGTTGTTCAAGGGTCCGCTGTACTGACCTTCGTTCCGAATCACTTGTGGAGGTCTGCACTGTGTTGAGCACAGCACCTGGCACACGGTGAACCCAGGTACACGGTGGCTGTGATGGACAGCATGGTGGTTAGGCACTGATGACCCCGTCCTGGGCTGCTGGGAAATGTACAGGTTTCCGGCAAAAGGCAGGAACGCAGACATTCGTGGCACGCAGGGCAGCGCAGGCAGAGGCCCAGTAAAGAGAACGGAACTACAGGTGGCTGTGAACGCAGCGTGGCTCGGCTCTTAAGAAAACCACGCTTGGGGGCTGTTTCTATCGCTTCCTTTTCTCTGCCTCCAAAGAAAACGATCGAGGGCCAAGCTCAATTTGTGGTCGGTATTTCACACAGGGCTTCGTGAAGTGGTTTCCAGGATCGTCCCCGGGGGATGTGGTAGAGGTTTAAGAAACCCAGGCTGTGTGTTTTGACTTTCACTTGCCGGATGTCTGTAAGGCAAATAGGAAGGTGCGCTGCGGCCGTTTGCGCATGCGCGTGAGTCACCGGCCTCCTCAGCCAGCAGCCAGTAAGTAACCAGAGAGGAAGCCCCGGGACGGGGGGAGCGTGAGGAGGCTGGCCAGGATGCTTAGTAGGCGGGATAATGGCCCCAAAGTAGTCAGGTTCATCCCTGGGACTTGTCAATATGACCTCATTTGGGGAAAGCGTCTTGGTAGATGTGAGTAAAGGAAGGCTCTTGGGATGAGTTGATCCTGAATTATCTGGACGTGCCGTTATAAGAGAGACACAGAAGGAAATTTCCCAGACAGGCACAGAGAAATCAAGGTGAAGGTAGATGGAGCACAGGGAGCTTTGATCAACCTGGAGTGGTGTGGCCACGAGCTGAGGAATGTCAGCGGCCACCAGGAGCTGGAGAAGGCAAGGGACAGAGTCCCTCCCAGAGGCTCCAAAGGGTGCACAGTCCTGATCTCAGCCCAGAGGACCTGATTTCAGACCTCTGCCATCCAGAACTGTGAGAGAATAAGTTTGCATTGTTTTAAGCCACCAAGTGTGTCATCATGTGTTACAGCAGCCAAAGAAAACTAATACAGATGTATTCATCAAATGAATAGTGTGTGCATTACTGCATTGCTTTGTGTCCCGCAATAAACGAGACAGAGAGAGAGGTGGGTAACAGGGCCCCTACTTTTTCTTTGTCCGTACAAATAGGGGCAGATGATAAATAGCACAAGTTGCAGAACTGGGGACGTGGAGCCTGATGGAGGGAGGATCAGCAAAATGATGGCTGGAGGCCTAGAAGGGAAGAAACTCACTGAGGCTCCGGATACCGGGGCAGAGACTCATGGCTCAGCCTTCTCCCTCTCAGTTTCATTTTTTCTCCATAACACGTAGCCTCTGTTGTATGTATGTATTTGCTTATTTGTTTAATGTCTGTCTCTCCCTATGGACATCATCTCCATAAGGGCAGAGATCTTGGTCTATTCCATTTACTGTGTCCCCAACTCTGAGAACAGGGCCTGGAACATAATAGGTGCTCAATAAATAGTTACTGAATATGTAAATAAAATCAAGGCAGGTAAGGTTCTCGATTAATTTAAGCTTGTAATAGCACTGGGACCCAAGCTTAACACCATGATTAAAAGATGGTATGCAGAAATGTGTCTGTTTGAAAACCGTTTGTTACCAGTCCATGGGGAGGTAAGGACAGGAGTACAGAAGCCTCCAGAAGTACCTCTTAGCACTTTTTAAAAATCCACTGATTTAAAAACAACATAGTTGGTAAAAAAAAAAAAAAAAAAAAAAAAAAAAAAAAAAGTGTAAATTCAACCATGTTTTTCAATGAATTTATGTATTTTTTAATCATAACATGTTTGTCTCCATTTAAAATGGTCATGTATATGAGGGAGACACAAATGACTGGGTGGGCTGTATTTTTTCAAAATACAAGCACACCTCACTTATTGCCTTTCACTTTATGGCACTTCACAGATACTGCATTTTTTTACAAGTTGAAGGTAAGACTTGCCATCAGCAAAAAGATGACAGCTTGCCAAAGGCTCAGATGATGGTTAGCATTTTTTAACAATAAAGCATTTTAATTAAGGTGTGTACATTGGTTTTTAACACTCAATAGACTACAGTACAATATTAACATAAATTTTATATGCATTGAGAAACCAAAAACTTGGTGCAACTCACTTTATTGCAGTGGTCTGGAATGGAACCCGCAATATCTCCAGGGTCTGCCTATAAAGATCCTTCTCCAACCGCATAGAATGACCATGAACCCCTGAGAGTCCATACCTGAAGGTTCAGAGTTAAGCCAACCTGAATGAGGAAACTAGGGTGTAAAGGCATCCTGTGATTGGCCCAGAGTCTTATAACCTAATTAGAAGGACCCATCAGGACTTGTGCCTTCTGAATCGCATCTTATGTTATTTCAATGGCCACTGATGAGACAGCTCTGTGGACTTCCTAGAGCTCATCTCCTAGGCAACCAGGTGTGTGCGTATAGACCTGAATCTGACTGGAGGAGCTGCCTCACCGAGGGTCACACCTCTGGTGGAGGACAGCGGGGCAGTTAGGACATGTCTGGGCACAGGGAGTGAGGCTGCCCTGTGCTTGGAGGCACTCACTTGTTTTGAGGCTCTGCTGTCACCTTCATGAAATCCTTATTAATTTTTGAACAAAGGGATACACACTTTCACTGGGAATTGGGTACTGCAAAGTATGTACCTTGTCCATTCTGGGCAAGACCATTTGGATTCAACTGCATGGTGTTTCTAGTTTTCATTCCGGGGATACAGGCTTTGTTACCGCTCCTCGGGATCATGAGGTCTGGGATGAGGTGACATCACAGACGTGCATACCAGGGCTGGGACTCGGGTGAGGCCAGGCAGGGCCTAGCTCACTCTCGGTGCTGTGCAAATGCAGCCTCAGCTCGTGAGAGTGAACACCCCTTAAGCTGTGCACCTCATTGGCCTCACCCAAGTCACCCTGCACAGTGCGCCTGGACAACACCTAGAGGACACCTGCAGTGTCCTTAGCCTGGACAACACCTAGAGGACACCTGCAGTGTCCTTTAGCCTCCTGCTTTCTTTGTCTTTGGAAATGAGTGTGTCCCCCTGTGCTCACTTGAATTTTCATCAGCCAGACCAGGTGGCACACAGGAACCTACCTAGCGACTCCTTAGAATTTTCCGAAAGTGTTTTTATTTGCCCAGTTTTTGTTGAGAGAGAATTATATTTCCTCTTTCTCCGCAAGACTGGCCACGGTTGGCTGGGGCACGCTCGACTGCGCAGGTGTAACTCGATACAAAGCTGGATTGTCAATACCACAAAACGGTTTACGGGAAGCGTGAAAGAGGAGAAGGCCCCATGGTCACATTCCTGGGGCCGTGCGGCGTGAATTCCGAACACCTTGGTCTGTCCTGAGTCCACTGCTTGTTTGTTGTGTGACCTGGGGGCAATGCTCCGTGCCCTCTGAGCCTCAGGTTCCTCACGTATGGAGCAGGGATAATAAAGCTCCATCTTCCATGATGATGGTGGGGGGACGAGGAACTGAGAATGGATGTGTTGGAACACCCTTTGCAGGTGAGAAATCTGGTGGCTGGCATTGTTACTCGGTTTTCGGAGGGCTCATCCGGAGTTGCCACCTGTCACCCACCAAGGTTAGTGGTGAATTCCACAACATCACATAGTTTGAGCAAGGCCTTGAGGAGACGTTGTGGAGGAAGTGCCAAAGCCAAGGTCACCAGATAAGAGAAGACGGAGAGGCCTGCTGAGGCCCCACGCTCTGCTGGATGGATTCGTCCTCCGCCCCGTAGATCTCCCTTCTCATGGGGCAAGTGTGAGGGCGATTTTATTGGTGAGGAGATAGTGAAGCTGCCTTGGCACCGGGCAGTCTGGACGTAGGTGCCAGCTGCTCATAGGAATTATCTGGAAATGCAAGCTCTCAGCGCCTGGGGACCTGGAGCCCCACGAAGCGTTACCCTGGAGGGAGGACACCACTGTCCCCTGGGAAGAGGACCTTGGGCACAGCCTCTTCAGCTGAGAGAGAGTGTCAGGGCCCCATCTCCTGGGCTCTTTAACCAGAGGAGCTACGGTGAGTGCCAAGGGCCATTTTCAGACACTTCTGCTCCTTCTGTCACAGGAGCAGTGTGACGTCTTAGAAGCAGAGAGCATCGTGCTCACCGCAGTGTTAAAACCTAACTAGGTCATGTCAGGGTTTGTGTGTGGCTGGTTTAGATTTGATACAGAGATCAGGGTCAACCCAGGCTAAATCCAGATCCATCCATTGGTGAACTATTTTAAGAGGATTATGTTTAATTTTGAAAGATTCACTTGGACTTTTTGGTCTAAAATGCATTCACAATTGATCCCTTTAACCAGACTTGTGCCTACTTGCTCCTTGCACACCCAGAATGTCACCTTTACTCATCCTTTCCCTCCTGGCCCTATACAAGTGTCATAGCAGGCGACCAGTCTAGTGTGCTGATAGGGTGGGGGCACCACAGCAGTAGGCATATAATAACAGCATATGACACATTTTGCACAAAAAGCCCTGAGAGCTTAGTAGTGGGAAAATTCATCTTACCTCAGAGAGAGTCAGGGACACTTCACAAAGATGACATTTGAACTGAGTTACAAAGGACGAGTAGGATATTTTAGGACCAAGAGAGAGGAGATGGGGATGCCAGGTAGAAAACGGCGTGTGGCACATAGTAGGTGTTCAGTAAGTGGCAGTAGGACGAGGAATATGTTCTAAGAATTTTGAGTACTCAGTATGGCTAGAACACAGGAAGGAAAGTTCTGGAAATGACATTGGAGAGGTAGTTGGAGATCTTTTATGTGAAGGGCCTTGAAGAGTGTGCTGAGGAAGTTAGATATTTTTTTATTTGCAGCACATTTTAGCCAACAAATCCACCTGCTTTGTCATCTGTTGGCTATCATCACTGTCTCCATGGGGATGGTCTAGGTTCTGATGCATTAACGAACAACCCCCAAATGTCAGTGGCTTAAAGTGTCCAACATTCCTTTCTTATCCGTGTTCCATGCCCGTCCCAGCATTTGCCTCAGAGCTGTCTGATTAAAATGAGTAAATTTTACTGCATGCAAATAGTCAACAACTCTGACTAAAAAATAAATAAATAAAAATACTTCAGTGCATTTTTTACATATTCAGTTTTTTTTAATTATTGAAATCGTGATTCAAACAGCCACCTTAACTATTATTTGATTTCAAAAAAGTAATTTCATTGATGCTTTTAAGAAGCATCGTAACCTGGAGTGTGCTGCTCAGCGCTTGACCACCAGGGACATCTCCACCCGGGAGTCGGAAGGGGCTCCTGCTATTGGGCTCTTTCCACGATGCCAATGGCCCTGCACTGATGGCAGGCTGCCCATGCGAGGTCATCGAATCAGGCTGGGGAAGAAGGCATGCACCTATTTTGTATCCAGTTCCAGCACACTGCTAAAAATATTAAGCTACGTGATATTTGACATTATAACTAAGCAGCAAGATAATGGCTATCTTCCTTGTACAAATACCCCGTTTGCTAGCAATGCAGAATTAGTAGCAGTAATAGTAGTACTACTACTAATAGTAGTAGTAAAAGCAGTAATGATGGTGATGCCAACAAAATATTGCAGTTTGCTTCACAGTTGAGGATGCTCAGTAAGGAAGAAGATGTGCCCAAAGTCACCCAGCTGGCTGGTGGCAAAACTAGAACCGAGGTTTGCAGCCTTGCTGTTTAATGTCCGTGTGTGTTTTCTTCGACCACGGCAGGCACGGTGTGAGTCCAGTGTGTCAACGTGCACCACTGTTCCTGGTTCACTTTCAGATGTCCATCTGACAGGTATTATTTTTAAAAGATAAAAAAAATTCAGCCAAACCGTGCCTGTGGTGACCAAGTGGCGAGGCCGAGAGGACAGGGAGGGCCTCAGGTGTTATCCCATAGATCCAAACAATGTGTGTCACCTTGGGAGAACAGAGAATAAAGGCACACCTAGTCTGGGGACTGGGGTTCACCTGCAGCCCACATGGGAGCCAGTGTTCATGGGTGCCCTGGCCTTTCACTGCCCATCCCCCTAGCTCACCCCACATGAATGGAGAGGTCACAGCTGCCATGGTCACTGAGAAAAGCCTCAGCTGAATGGGTCTATTCTGCAGGTCTCAGGGTAGACTCACAACCAGTAATAATAATGTCATCATAATGCGACGACTCTACCACAACAAGGACTGGTTGGAGGTGAAGCCAGACTTATCCCCAAACATAGTTCAAACCTCTGTGACTCTCTCTGGTCACACACTTTTAAGTGCCTTTTTCTTCTTTTTCAATTCAACAAATTCTTCCTCTTCCCTCAAGGCCCATCTCAATGTCACTTCTTCACTGAAGACTTTTCTGACCTTGCCCTTGGAGTACCTCCTACCCTCCCCGCTTCTAAGGCATTGTTGCTCCTGGAAGGCTTTGCACCCTCCTCTACCACAGCGCCTTCAAAAGTGTCATGTTATTTGTTCAGATGTCTGTGTCCTCAGCTAGACTGCATGGTCGCCCCTGGGAGTCAAGGCCCATGGCTATGATAACCTTTGGTTTACTGCACACTCTGCAGTGCTCGGTCTAGCCCACAGTCGACACCAAAGAGCAGACAGCAGTGTGAGGAACAGAGGGAGAGAGGAAGGGCCATTTGGACTGAGCAGTCTCTCCGGGAAAAGTGACATTTCCAGTGGCCGTCCACGCTGTTACCAAATGACGGCACGTGCCAGGGCAGCAAGTCCCAGCCTCACTGCACGTGAGCGCGCCCAGGCATGCCGGTTGGAGATGCAGATTCCTGCCTTCCCTCCCCACCCCTGTCCTGATGTATATAGGTCTGAGAGGGGTGCAGAAACCTGTGGGTTTCCGAGCGCCCCAGGAGATACTCTGTTCGGGTGGCCCGCAGGGCACTCTTGTGAAACACTGGAGGGATGGTTCCAAGAATGCAGACAAGATGGGGGCCCAGGAGGGTGCAGACTCGAGTGCGGAGTCCCTCCTGGGCGGGAGGGGGCGCTCCCCAGGCTGCACTGTCTCCAAAACCACAGGGAGCTGGGAGATCCTAAGGGACTCATTCAGGCCGCAGCCACACAGAAGCAGCACTGTTACAGCCCTTGTTCTAGAATATCTGACAGACTTCTGGCACGCGAAGGGTACATCTGGACATTTTCAATTCCACATTTTCAATTTCATTAGTTTATTATTCTGGGTGTGGAGGAGCTACGCAGGGGACACAGTACCAGTGATGGGCTGGCTCGGGGACGGGAGGCGTGGCCCTGGGCTCGGAGACCTCCAGCAAAGCAGCACTTGGGCCAGTGCCACTGTGCCAGCGCTTCCCGGGCTGACCTCGGGCCTCCGTCAGGCCATCCGTGCCACCCTGGCCTCAGCAATAATAGCGGTGTCCACTCTTCAAGTCACCCACACCCTTGAAGCTGCCCCCCTACACACAGTGCCAACAGCCACCTCTGTCCTTGCGGCTCAGTAATAGCAGGGTTGTCACCTCTTCGGAAGGGGCCTGTTCCCAGCATTCTCAGCACCCCCAGGCCTTCTCTAAGCACTTCCGGCCCCCTGCAGACCCCACGGGAGTGGATCAAAGAACTAAACTCAAGAACCGATCTGACAAGGGCTGAGCAGTCCTCGTCATGCTCCCTCGCATAACAATGTGTATTTGTTTCCCAGGAGACGATCGTTTCATATTCCTACTCCCTAAGTTACTATAATTATGCCCACATGGGGTATAGTTGATTTTAATTGTCACTGTGAGGTAGCTCCAGGTTACAGCCGTGCATCCCTCACCTCCGAGCCACCCTCCCTTTATTTAGGACCCAAATGAGTATCAGGAGGGAAACAAGTAATTACGAGGAGCAAACAGTGCGGGAAAAGGCAGCTTTTGAAGTGTCCTGACGCCGGGGTGCTGGGTTCCCACTGGGGACGTGGGAAGTCAGCCGGGCGGGCGGCGGGGGCCTTGACCTTGATGGATTATGCAGCTGTGCTGGGGCGTGGCCTTCGGCTCAGAGCCGGAGCCACTCTAACGCGGGGCTCCCCTGTGATACCGTAGCCCCCGTTTATGACTTCGCTCGTATTTTTAAAAATCTTACGCACAACTCCACCTCAAGTTTCCAGGCAAATAGTTGTCATGCTGCAATTTCAGTTGCCCACTCTCTCTTAAAAAACAAACAAACAAACAGTGTGAGTGTGTTATATTTATAGATCCCTTGTTCGGCTTTCAGAGTCCAGGCCCCTGTCATTATACCCTGCGGAAGACAGTGACAGATTTTTTTCATTCTTGCTTACGTTCAAACCTTGGCAATGAAAGGCAGACCCGATGAGTGGTCGTTTTCCCAGGCTATGATTTAGGGGGTGTTGGTTGCAGAGTTGAAGCATAAGTCTCCATTTATTTTTAGATGGCGAAGATTCTAGAAGTAATGGGATATGCTGGTGTTATTTGAGTCCCTAAACGAAGAGGCAAGTTACACAACTAAATCGTTAGTCACTAAGGGAATCGCGCAGCCCCTGGAGGTGCGGCACACCCACCCTCACGCGCTCCGAGAGACAGAGATTCCCGTGGGAGCTGTCCCACCTCGGGACTCCCGGGGCCCCAGATTTATGCACAATAATTAATCTGGTTGCTCGTCTGACCCCCACCCCCAGCTTTTAACTTCTCAGGGGCATCTGTTGTCCTAGTGCCTGAGGTTGAGCATGTGAAGGTGGAGAGTGGTCCTGGCTAAGCCCTCGTTTTGGAACTAGGGAAACTGAGGCCCTGATACATCAGATGGCAGTACGTCCCCACTTGGTGTCGCCAATAGTTTCCTACAAACTGCAACGTGAAGCGGAACGAGGTAGAACAACCAATTTTACCACTGGCAAATCCTTATATAAACAAGAGTTAGGCTCCTACGGCATGTGACTGGTCACTAAAATGTCACCAAACTTCTGAACAAAGACTCCCCGCACTTCTAGCGTTAGACATGGAAAGAAACGTGGGCTATCCCCGCATCCAAGGCAGCCGAGCGAAAACAAGTGAGAGAGGGATGTTCCGACCCGGTTATGCCGGACACCGGGGCCGCTTGCACCCACGGCCACGCTCCCGCAGCCTGTGACAAGCTAGACACCGGCTCGCCACGGTCCCCGCTGTGGGACATGGGAGGGACCCAGAGGACCTGGAGCAAGCCCGGCCGTGAGAAGAACGTGCAGACGTCACGCAGCCAGAGGCCCCGGCCGGGATTCAGCTTTTCCTTTTCTCATCGACGTTATACCCGAACGCCGTTGAGTGACACGACGTTACGCAAGGACCTGCTGGACTTGGCCGTGATCACAGCAGTCAGGACGAAAGCCAATAAAAACAAAACAACAAGAACAAAAACCAACGCGCGTGTACAATGAACGGGAGATTTTTCAATCAGCTCCAAGATATTTATCAAATATCCCCCGCGGAAACCTGGGTCGCCTGTGAATGCACATGCTTTCGGGGTGGCCGGTGTACCCGGGAAGATCCATGGTGGCGTTTGTCCCCACCTTCGCCTGTCTCCCCGCGAAGTGCTTTGTGCGATGGTCCCAGGGTGTGACGCAACATCAGAACTCGGGAAGGGACAGATGTCCTGCCCAGAGAACACATTTGTGAAACTCAACCACTCAGGAACTCTGTCGCCTTGAACCTGACAGTGGTTCTTTCACAGAAACGGCGCCCCGGCTTTTGGATTAAGTTACATGACACGGGGAGCCCGGGTCCTTGCTCTGTTTGAAGTGGTTTCGGGTTTTCTCAGGACGCCTCGGGGCTCGCCCGCAGCCGTGCTCCTGGCCGGGCCAGGGCGCAGCGGGGGTCAGGGCCTGCCCTCCGGAGGCCTGGGGGGCACGGGTCCACACTTTCTGATCCTGCAAAATGGCTTCTCAAGTGTCTTTTCAAAGACCCATCCATTGGGGGGAAGAACTGTCCCATTTCTTCTCTCGCGCATTTTCATTCCTGTTTCTGGTTTGCGTGACACTAATTCTCTCTCCGGTCCCTTTACTGTCCTTCGCCCTCCTCTGGGTTCCATGGAATCTGTAGTTTTCTGTCCTTTTCTCCATTGAAAGGGGGAGGCAGCCCCAGAGCCATGAGGGTGAGGTGATCAGAGCCAGTCCCCCTCCCCGCACAGTGTGGTCTTTCCCAGCTCCCCGCCCCCCAGTTCCGCACCAGGAGGTGGGATTCTGTGGATCCCAGAGAGGCCCCAGCTTCCTCGGACACAGGAGAGCATCAGGTCAGCTGTGCGTGGAAGGGGGGACGCAGAGTTCCTGTTTGAGGTCCATCAGCCAACTCCAGGCCTGAACCCGACCTCACAAGGTAGTGCCCTGCAGCAGGCGGGGGCCTGCGGGGACAGCCGCGTGTACCCACCAGCCAGGTGCGACATCAGCCTGCAGCCCACGAGGGATCCATCTCAGCCCCCCTCCCCTCCCTGCAGGCCAGGCTCACAGACACTCATAAAAGTAACAACAAGCATCCAGCACATGCACAAGCGGCAGAGCAGAAGCCTCTAGAAGCTTGTATATCCCGTATTCGGAAGTCCCTAGCACCCAGGCACCCAGGAGGCAGCACAAGAGGAGGAGGAGGCCGGGAGGAGAGAGCAGGAGTCGGCAACGTAATAGAATACAATCGCCAGGTGGGGTTGGCATTGACCCCAACATCTGCCCTCCCCTCCCTGTCACTGAGGCGAGTCAGCCAGTTTCCCTGAGCCCCGGGATCTCGTGGGCGTCTCTGACACTATCGATGGCTGCTTCCGCCCTCACATCCTGATGGAATGGATCGGGAGTGGCAAGGACACGGCTGGGTTTGTAAATGCCCCCCGGAGATTCTGATGTGCAACCAAGTTTGGGGACCACTGCGTCGTTGCCCAGGTAACTCCTAGGATCCGTACCTCACATACCCTCAGAACAGGTCTCGGTGAGAGGTTCCTGCTCGACCTCCTCGGGGGGACCTATCAGCCCTCTGTAATGGTAGAAATTAGGGAGCAAATTCAGACCCAGTATTTATCGAGTAGCTATTATCGGCCATGCCCTGTGCTGATTACTTCTTATGCACGATCTGTACCCCAGCAGGGGGGTTCTTGTCACCTGCCCATTCTAAAGGCAGAAATCTGTTTTGTGACGTAAGCGGCTGTCTGATGTTCACGATCCATGGCTTCCTGCGTCCAAGATGCCCCTCAGACAGTGAGGCTTACGAGGAAGAGGATGGTATCACAAGGCCAGAGGTCATGGGGGGGGCGGGTGGAGAGAGGCGAAGGTCTGAGGGGCTTGTTCCATCCACATTGAACTGAACACTGATCCAAACTTGAAGCCGCTAACTTTTTATGAAGTGCACAAATCAAGTAAAGGCTAAAGACGCATACACACGAGCCAGATCGGTCATGGTCGCCAAAGCCAGCTCTGTCCCTGGTTAGCTATGGGACTGAACACATTATTTATCCTCCTGAGACTCAGTTTCCCCATCTTGGTATTTGAGCCACATGTCTCCTAAGGGAGAGCCTTAGAAATGTTAACTTTGACCAGAATTTCTCAAAAACATTAAGTTTGTCAGATGCTCTTGTTATTCTCTTTTGTGTGGTTAGGTCTAAAGGCAATAGCTCCAAATGTCATAATTTAGTTGTTTTTCAAGGTCGATGACGATTGCTTTAAAATCACCGTGGCCTCAGGACTTTGAGTAGAGCCTTGGTAATCCCTAGATCCCAGGACTTTTCTAGCCGTGGCGTCTGGACGGGCTCATTCCCTGACAAGGGAAGGAAGCAAACGGCTGCTGACGACAGGCAGACAAAGCCGAAGGAGCCGGGGAATGGGATTCCAGAAACTTCATTCCATGTTGCTGCTTTGCTGCCACCTTGCATGGGGACCTGGGCCATGCTCCTCTACCTGTGTGGGGCTCAGTTTCCCCCTCTGCATGATGAGACAGTCGCGCCCACAGCAGTAATCGATCCCATCCCCCTGCATTCTTGCATTTTAGGGTAATGACTTACTCTCCTGGGTGCTGTAAAATAAATCATATCGTCCTCGGGGAGGGTAACTAAAACCATACCCCTCCCTCTGCACTCCTGGACAAAGTGACACAGTAAGTAAGAAGGGGAAACGTTATGGTTTAGGCAGCCCATTAAGTCTGCACTTCCCGGGAACCTGCCCTCCATTTACTCATCTGCTCATGCACTGGGAAGAACGGAATGCCACACGGACAGGCAGCGCACCAAAGGCAGGGATACAGGGGTGACAAGGCAGACACCGTCATGTGGAACTTAGGGCCAGAAGAGAAGCAATTACACAAAGAAGGCTTTGAGCCAGTAATAATATAAACACAAAGGACAGATCCCCAGAGGCGGTGGCGGGCCGCGCGGGAGGTGGCACAGGAGCCAGCCAGCTGAACGAAGAAGAGGGTGATGCTGGATGGGATGGAGCGCGTTTGGCCCCAGCATGCCGGGATTTGTACATCCTCAAAATGTAAGTTGTAAACTGAGCAGAAGGATTTCTTTATCGTCAAGGAATAAAGTTTTGTCGTCTCAGGGCAATTCCAAGCATGGAGATTAGTCAGAACTGAGCAATAGGTATGAGAGACTTCCGGGATGAAATACAGCAGTGACGGACGGCGAAGCCCTGCCCACGCCCCCTTCCCAGGCTCTGTAACACTTCTCACCTGGGGACTGCTGCAGGTGAGAGCAAGGGCTGGACGCTATTTGATTGTAGAAGCCCGGAGCCTTGCACAGCACCTAGTACTTACGAGGTATTCAATTAATGTTGGTTGGTTGCTTGATTGATTTGTTGGCTAGTTGGTTGGTTGATTGGTTGGTTGGGGGGGTGGATGGATGCATGGGTGCATGGATGGGATAATGCAAGGAGGAATGGATCGAAAGATGAGTAATTGAATATATAGCGGACTAGCTGAGTAGCTGGCTAGATAGGCTATTGGGTAGATGGGTGGGTGAATGGATGGATAGAAGGGTGGAGGATCCGAGAGGGGAGATATGAAGTGTCCGGAGTAGTGTCTGGTACACACCTGTAATAAATTATAATTATGTATTTCTGTTGTCCTACAGCACAGACATACCTTGTTTTTCATATATAATATATATGTGTCTATAAATTCCCACTCATTTAACCTCCTTTAATACTGTATTTGGAAGTGTTTTTGTTACAATGCAAAAAATGCCCATTGTCTCACATGTGTTTTATTTGTGCAGAGAAACTCAAATACAAATGCATTGTGCCTAAAACCTACCTGTGTAGTGCTGCCTGCAGCCGGGCCAGCAGCCCAAAGCAGTGACACCCCCTAAGTTTCTGCCACCCCACCCATGTACTCCGTCTCCTCGGGATCCAGTCAGCTGCTTTGGGGGCTTTTGCCAGAACACAGCAGTTTTCTGGAAGGACTCAGGGCAACGGGCACGTGGGCAGCTTCCTGTGTATTCGCACTGTTTAAGCCTTGTCATCTGGGGCTCAGTCAGTTCCTTATTTGTGGGAGGTTTGGGAAAACAAGGCAGTAGGTGCCGGGACCTGGGTCAGGGCTCGGAGAGCTTGGGACTTCAGACTCACTGGCACCAGGGAGCTAAGAGGTCAAGATGTGGAATGCTGGGATTCAGATGACACCCTGGGCTCTGTCCAGGGCGACATCATGCTGACTCTGAGGGACCCACAAGAACCTGTGTGTTGTGTCCAAGTTCTGCTGGTGTGCACCCCTGGGGAAGAGGGGCCGGAGGGGGTACTGCCAGCCCTGCCCTTCCAGAACCCGTGTCTCAAAGGACACACGAGGCCATCCACCGTGGCCACTCACCCTGTGCCTACTCTGTCTGATTTGCCTCTTCCACTGGCCCAATAACTCACCATGTGGAAGAGAAAGAACATGTAATGACCATCTCCACTCCCCCCAGTGTCACCAGGGCCAGTAGGCAGAACCCGAACCTGTCTTCTCACATGTGTGTCGTTCAGCTTACGGCAGGACCATTAGCTAAGCTTATGTAAGGAGACGTTGTGATTAATAATAACCACAGGTGGTCCCCTTTGAGCCCTGGTTGTGTTTGGGGCACTGAAACCCACGTGGCTTACCTGTTTTCCTTCTCAGACCACCCTGAGGGTTACGTGTGAGCTTTCCAAACCAGTTCTGATAGACGCCCGTCGGCCTGGTTACATGGTTACAGTTAAGTTTGGGGTGTGCTGATGCTTCTAAACAGTAATGCTCATGGTGAGTCTCCAAACGTGTTTACTCATAGAACACCTAGGGGTGACAGATATTTTAGGGAGCTCTGGTTTGAAACTTGAGTGGATGGCATAGAAGTGGGTCAGCACAAAACAGGCTTTGCATCCTGCAGTTGTCTAAGAACCTTTGGAAAACAGGTTCAAGCCTAAACCAGCATTGCTGGATTTGGTGTGACCGTCTTTGAAGACACTTGCTCATGATATACCGAGGATGCCCTGGTGATTCCCGACAGCAGCTGATACTTGTTCTCAGAAGCGTGTCATCCGGTCCACAGCGCTCCAAAAAACCTGCGACGTTACGAGAGCGAAGCTCGTCCAGGCGTGTGTGCAGGGTGCGGACACTGGGAGTGAAGACTTGAGGCCCGTTCACGTGTTCACAGGCTGCCTGCCCTGTTGACCACACTGGCCGAGAGTCTGGGAGGTTCTTTCCTGAGTGCAGTGTTGGAGCCCAGGACCTGGGCCATCAGCCTCCAGGACCAGGCTGAGCTCCACTTCCTTCCTTCATTCTGTTTGTTTTTCCATAAATTCAGATCCTAATACACACCTCCTCTCCTCTCTCACGTCACCTTTCCTTCTGATATCAAAGTATTTCAGGAGACAAGCCTGCCTTGGCAGCACCTTACACATCTCAATGCAACCTCATGAGGGGGCACCCCAAAAAACCTGGAATGTATTTATTCGAAATTGTGTATTTGTTCTTACATGTTTAAACTTCAGTCACCTTCAAAGGACTCTCCGTTTGATGCAATACAGCCATTGGGATGCCTTTTCCACTGCTCAAAACAGTGTTTGAACTGTCGGTCTTGGTGCTTTTCAGTGCTCCTGCGTTTTTTGTTTCACCTCTTCACATCAGGAAAAACGTTTCCCTTTGGGGACTTTTCTCATCCAGGGCAACAACCAAAAAAACTCACTCGGGGCAAGATCGGGTGAATAGGGAGGGCGGGGCACAGGGGTCGTGCTGTTTTGGGTCAAAAATTGTAGAACACTCAGCGCGGTGTGGGCAGGTGCGTTGTCATGATGCACGTCGTTCATGTCAATCACCATCAGGAAATGAGCAAACATGTTGAAAAAGTTTCCCAAAAAATTCACTGAAGCTGAACGCAGCCTCTCACAACACCAGCTGGTGCCCGGATGCACATGGGCTCCTAGAACACTCACCTAGCGGGGGAAGTTTGTACCACAAGGGGCCCGCCAGGTTTGGGGGGGTCCCCCTATGGATTTGCTTTGCCATATGCCTCTGAAGAACTGCCATTTGTTATTAAAACACTTGAAACTTAATTTAGCTCTCTGATGATTCCGATCAAATGACCATAAGTTTTTTTCCTTGTGGCAGGTCAGAAAAGAATTTCTTTTTCCTCGATCACGTAAAGTCAAGTCAGCCTAAGTTAAACTTGGCTGTCAGCACCTTCCTAGATGAGGCCTTCTTCCCTGCACAATCATGAAAGTTAATTTATTCATCAAATTATATATGCATACATGCATATAAAATGAGGCCAGGCAGGGATCTGAGCAATTTCCAGCTCCCAACGTAAATTGCACGTGTCATTCCCCACGAGGTGCCTGCGGTCATTATCCACATCTCACACTTGAGGAGATGGCAGGACATAAGGCGCTGAAGTAACCCGGCATCGCGTCGCCCAGCTGGGAAGGGCTGGAGCAGGAATTTGAACCCTGGCAACAGAGCCCGAGTCTTCACTCTTAACCAGAAGTTCTTAGCAAACAAAACCGCTCACCCTACTTGGGGCTTAATGGCCGGTTCTGTAACCACGGGGTTTGATGAGCAACTCAAAGAGCACAGGGCCCCCGGCACTGTTTGCCTCTTGCACGGCTCTTCGGGAGGTGGCCGGGAACCCTTGGTTAGTGATAAAAATAAAAAACAGAGTCATATTTCATGTGTTATTATTATAAAAGTGAAGTTAAAAAAAATGTAAAACTAAAAATATTTGAGTGATTTAAAATAGAAGCACCTCTATCCCAAATTATTACTGAAGTATTAGACAATCGAAATCCTCATGGCTAATATTATACATGATAAGAAGTAATATTCTGGGCCTGAATAAATTTATTTAGAGAAAAATCTATGTTATATGAACATGTTCTTTCTTCTTTGACCTTTTGACTCTTACAAATAATAATATATACTATAGCAATATTATTTTTCTTCTAAAACTTTTAGGTCTCTTGGCTCAAGGTCAAAAGCTCTTCAGAGGTTTAACCTAATCACGTTTTTACAAGAAACAGTATTTTCTCTTGCATTTGGAAAGATTTTAATTTATATCAATAAAGGCTATAAAATGGCATGTTTTAGGCCCCACAGAAAGCGAATCTTTCATTAATACCTGCTAGATTAAGTTTTTGTTACCAATAATGTTAGTTACTCACTTATTTTGCATATCTGAGAGTTTCTTTGAATATATTATAGCTCTGAGATCCAGACCACAATAGACTCTACTACTTTTAGACTTACCCAATTTCTAGTTATGTTTAAACTTACCTAATTTTTCCTCTCAGGTAAACGGTTCCTAGTACAAACAAACAAACAAATAAACAAAACTGATGCAAATCAGGAAAAAAAAATGTCTTTGTTTCTCAGTGGCAAAATTCTGCTTTTTCTCCCTCATTCCAATTGTAAAGTAATATAAAGGGATTTTAAAAATAAAGAAGATATAGACACTGGTCTGTTCTCTTACAGGAACTTTCCGTGCATTGGGATTTTTAAATATATTTATAAACACAGTACATTTTTAATGGTAGATCCTTTTCACTTAGCACATTACAGTCAGTCACGTTGCTGTACACTCTTCACAAACGTCATTTTTGATTGTCTCATGAGTGTCCTACTTTTTCAGCTACCTCCTGATGTTAGCACATGCACTATATATTCCATTTTGATTGTTAGACTATCTTTCTATATTTAGCATCATTTCCTTAGGCCAGATTCTTAGCAATCTTAAAGGATATTAATGTTTTGAAACTCTCGATACCTACGACCGGCTTACTCTCTGAGGTGAATTTAACATTGTGTACTGCCTGGCCGTTTCCTGCCTACGTGTGATATCCTGTGTAATGGGTGAGCTTCTGCGTGCGTGTGCACGCGCGCATGCGTGGCTTGTTTAGCTTGTGCAGCCTGAGAAGCACGGATATTGACCAGGTCTGTTGTTGCACGGTGGCGAGAGCTTGGATCTGGAGCCCGAGGACCTGGTCTCAGCTCTCCACCTAACAGGCTGTGAGAACCCAGGCGACTCGCTGACCATCCTGCGCTTTGAAAAATGGGGACATTTACTTATAAACCTCTGAGTGCTCCTCGTGGCTCTGGGTGCCAAAGAGGTTAGAAAATGAGAATGCAGAGTCCTTTTCCCAGACCTGATGCCCTGCCGAGGGACAAACGTGGAGGCAGAATCCTGTGACGTGTAGGAGTATGACCTATGGACGCACCCAGTCCTGTGTTCAAATCCTACTCACTTAATTGATGCTTAGTAAATATTTACTGAAAGAGGGGAAGGGGGAGGGGAGGAGAAGGGAGGGGAGGAAAGAAGGAAGGAAGGGAGTGAGGGTGGGAGGAAGGAAATAACTATGCTAGAAACAACATGCCCAAGAATAATTTTATTGCATTAAATCAGAACTGAGGTCAAATTGGGTGTGTCGTTTCACCCTGAACTGTCTTTCAGGAATGTATGAATGCCTACATATTAGTGTGACAGTCTTCCCAGAGCACACGGTGGCTGGTAGAGGTGTCTGCACCGTCACAGAGACTCTGCCGTTCCATCCGGGAAGGGGTTGTAGAGCCACAGACTTAGCATAGCGTGGTCTTCCCAACACACAAATGTGATGTCCAGCTGTAGAATTGGAAAACCTCGATCACCATTTACACAGGAGACCACAAATAGACTTCAGCTCCCATAGGGAATGGGCAAGCCTCCGTGATTGTCCCCGGAAGCTATAATGGGCATTGTCAGCTGTACAGCTAGGGTGTCTGGGACTGTTTTGTTTGGGTGATCGTTCACTATTAAAAGCACAGAAGGGAATTTGACATAGTTTTGTGTATGAAGTTTTGGAAAACCATTAAATAGGTATCCCTATCATTTGCAGTGTGGGACAGTGTGCATCCCAGAAACAGCTAATTACTTAGACTTCTTTTTGCTTTCTGTAAAGGTGCACCCTGTTCTCACTAACGGGAAGACCTGGTAGAGTGGCAGTGTGAGGGTCTGCGTGGCACAGTCTGCTCTGCACACGGCCGCACTGCTTTGTGCTGAGAAAATCTCATTGAGCAAACGTACAGCCTCGGGCAGAGAGGTCTGGGGCTCAGCTGAGTGAGCAACAGTGGCAGGGAGGGTGAAGAGAGCACTACACCGGGTTCTACGATACAGCGAGGTGCCCTAAGCCAGAAATCGAGCATCTTTGACTTTTGTTGTAAAAGCCACACGTCATTCATTTGGGGCACCTACTTCGTGGCCGGAGGTGAGAGGAGCCTGGCAGCAAGGAAAGTATAAAGGAGATGAACAGAGAATACGAAAGGAGAGGGACATGGGGCAGGAAGGAAAGTGGGAGCTGGGACCTGGTAGTAGCTGCCGCTCCCTCAGCGTGGACACTGTTTACTTGGGTCTTAGCCTTACAGAAGCTTACCGAAAGTTGTAAGGGGGGTGACGCCACAAAGGGTCCGTTCTCTCACAAAGCAACCCTGCCATACTTCCTTGTACCCAGCACTTGACTGAGATTTTTGGCGTTCTTATTGAAGGAAATGGATTAGGACACTCAACTATGGATGATTTTTAGTTCCCCTCTTTCAAACACTGCACGCACACACACACACACACACACACACACACACACACCCCAAAAAGAAAGGAGACAATTGTTGGAATGTGTGAAGTACTTAATGCAGCCTGAACCGTCTTTTCCTGTAACGTGGAGTTACCTTATGTTTCTACATCTAATCAGTCTGTGAGAAACGTCAGCAATTAGCCCAAATCGCTGACATCTGTCTCAAGACAACAGCTGGAGAAAGGATTTAGGGTGCACTTCAATTACGACATTGCAGGCTATCAACCCAAGAAGCATCAGGTTACTTACTTGCTTCCAAACAAGGTCGTCGGGTCCATTTTAGAGACCACACAGGCCCTCCGGTTTGGGGTGAACGCTGAGCATTGGGGATGAAGGGAAATGAGTTGTAAGAGACAGGGACACTGTCCTTCAGCCCTTGGTGCCTCTGGCTTGAGAGTGGCCATCTGCCCCCAGAGAACAGTTAGAGCCGGAGCTAAGCACATTGTGCCACCAGAGACAAAGGCCTCTCCTCCCCAGAGCAGAACACGGCAGGAGGTTTAGGAGTCAGCCAGGTCTGCCATCGATTCGTGGTGCTCCGATGGACGCCGGGATCACTCAGCTTTCACGAGCACAGTGGCAGGAAAGATGGCAGGGTCCCACCCCGGTCGCTCTCCTTGCCTTAGCGGCCGTGGGAATGAGTTTGCCATTCAGTCATACCTGTTTGTCGCCTTCCTCCTCTCTCACGACTGCAAACCACAAGCAAATACTATGGTGGACACCCACAGGGCAGCTGTTGGGAGGAGCAGGGAAGATTTATGTGACAGCACAAGGAAGTGCCCAGCGCACCTAGGATCAAACAGGCTGAGGTTAGACTCCCGTTGATGAGAAACCCCCCCCTGTGAGGCTCATTCAGCCCCTTGGGCTTAGTTGACGTCTTATTTATAGCTTTTCACTTGCCGACGAGCAGAGAGGCAGCTCTGGGATGGCGCAGCAAGGCCGAAATGAAGATCTCCCGGGCCCTCTCTCCGTAGCTGTACTTTAGACCCCGAAATAATGAGCAGGGGGCATGTGCTCAGTACACCCCTACCCAGCCATTAAAGGCATTTACGTGTGACCCCCAGAGCTGAAAACAGAAGGCAAAGACGCACTCCCCGCCGCCGCTCCGAGCTGGATGACGGCCCGCAGCACTTTCCGGAGCTTGTCGCGGGGTTTAATGCGGAGCGGCTTTGGGGGCACGACGTGCAGCCCAGACTCGTAACCCCAGAACCCCAGACGTAGACGTGGGGTGTGAAGCGAGGGGCTATAAAAGGGGGGGGAATGAGCATGCTGACTCTTTTTAAAATTGGAAGCCTTTTGGATGGAAGGCAAGGCAAACGGAAAGGCTGCAAAAGCCAGCAGGTACGTTTGTTTGGCGAGCAACCCAGCTTTTCTGAGTGCCGAGCTGGGGGTGGCCTCCTGCGAGTGAACGGAGATGTAGTTACTGCAAGAGCTGCGGGCAGGGCCCCATTCTAGAAGTTTGTAAAAGGTCCCCCAGAGAGCGGAGGGCTGAGCTGTGTGTCCGTGGGCTCTGATAACCACCACTAATAATTTGATGTAACTGGAATGCCAGGAATTTCCATGAAAAGACAGTTGGGAGACCTGACTCTATTCCCCCAAACACACTTGTTAGGACCTAGTTTTCTAATTTGTAAGATGACAATGACATCACTCTACCTCCTTTGTAAAGGTATCATATCCTATAATTTACTCCACAAATATAATATGCCACTTTTAATGTTTCTCTAGTCCCAAACCTAGTCACATCCCAAAGGGCCTGACTCTGGGGAACGTCCCCTCTTGTGACACCAATGAAATGCGACAGCTTGCTCAAAGGGAAGCCCCAGAGGGCATGGCCCCTGGATTTTATGTCGGAGACTCACAAGAGTGAATTGACAAGACAAGAGCAAGCGATGAAAAGCTCTAGAGTGGCCCTGTGACCTCGAGATACTTTATAGCCATGGACATTCATTCCTTCAGCCAAATGTGGTCAGCTCCAACCTCGTGGCAGGTCTGAGCTGTGACACTGGGTTCCCAAGTACATTCAGTGTCTGCCCTCATAAATGAGCAGTCTAGTGGGGGGTCATAGATAATAATCCAAAAATCGTACTGCCAGGTTATTGTTATAAACAAGGTGACAGGAAGAAAGGGATGGGAGGGGTGAGACTGGGAAGGTGACAGGGACCGGACCACGCGGGCCCCTGTAGGCCATGGCATGGACTTCTCCCTTACACTTGAGGATCTATGGAGGTTTGCAGTGGCCTGCCGGGAGGTGGCAGTGGGCATGAGTAGAAGCATGACCACATTTTGTGTTTGAAAGGGTATTGCTTCCCTTGGCAGGGATGGGGACGTTTGATAGCATTTACTGCCATCACACTTCTGTCTTCTCTAACAGTCCCCCGGGACTGAAGCCCTTGAGATTCGTGTTGGGGCTCCCGATGCTAGGAGCGCATTAGAACCCCCTGGCGGATGGTTTTACACATCCGGGCCCATGCCCAGAAATCTGGATTCAGTTGATCTGAGGGAGATAGTGCTTGAGCATGGTGTTTGCTTGCTTGCTTGTTTGTTCCCAGGTGATTCTAATGATCTCAAGGTTGAGACCCACAGGTTCAGTGGAAAGCAAAAAAACAGGGGTCCTCAAGCTGTGGTCCAGCAGCCTCAGTGTCCCATGAAACCTGTCAGGCATCCAGATTCTTGGGGCTGATCTCACACTGACTGAGCCAGAGACCCCGGGGCTAGGCCCCAGCAACAAGCCTGCTGGGGGTCCCAAGGCCGCCGAGTGTCAGGAGCACGAGCTATAGAGCGTTGTGGCCAAAAGAACTGAAGTCTGGATCTGGTTCTAGACCTAGTTGTAGAATGGCCTGGTGGTAGGGGTGTCGGGGGCCAGGGTGCAAATCACTGACCTGCCATGACCCTCGGTTTCTTCGCCTATGTAAAGAGAGGTGGATTAGACCAGCTCCGAGGTTACCTATGATGTGAAGAATCTATCATCTGTGCACAATAAATCTAACAAAGTTTTTACAAAGTCCTTTTAGAAATACATATTTTTATATAATGGAACCAAAACATACTCATTGTAGGAAACTGGAAATATACAGAAAAGAAGAAAATAAATGTGAATTAAAACTGCTCCACCCAGAGATAACGGTTGCCTTAGCTCCAACAGTTCGGTGTATAAGACGTATTTTGGTCTGTTTTCTTCTACTTTCTGTGTGTGTCTACTTACAAAACTGGGAATCATACTGTATACGACTCAGGAGCCCACGTCTCACCCAATATTATATCAGGGGCAGACCCCTTTATCATTAAAAGTGAATTTAATCATCTTTGCCTTTGTCTACATAATACTCCCTTACCTTTTTATACCATAATTTATTTAGCATGTCCCATATCTTGGATGTTCAAGCCTTTTCTCATTTCTTGTTATTATTGTTATGATGAGTATCTGCTTATCTGTCTATTATCTACGTATCTATCTGTCCATTATGTATCTATCTATCGTCTATCGATCTAATTCTTTGTCTAAAGACCTTCTTAGCAGAATCTGAGAAATAGAATCATGGGATCAATGCACATGAGGCACCTGAGGCATTGCTAACCCTTGTTCCCAGGTAGGAGCCACTTCCCACCACGTCAGCGGTGTCAGAGGCTGCTCCTCATGGCGCCCGCACCAGCGCTGGTGATAGTGATGGTCATTCCATGTCCTCCCTCGAGGCTGCAGGGCGGTGATTGTAGCAGGGGTACTGCTCGGGCTTGCAACACCCAAGGGACCTCAGACTCAGGAGTTAGGAAAGGGACCTAGGAGCACAAGGACTGGGGTGGGGGTACTAAGGAGACACTCCTTAGGGACTAATGATGACATTTTCAATGAGTCCTCTGAAACACAGACCTGGAACTTCCTTGAAGTCCGCAGAAGAACTGCAGGTTGATGGGGAATCACCTTTTCTGGAGATCAGTCCTCACAGGAGAAATGTCATCCTCCCCAGAGGTGGGTCTGCCTGAGCCAGGTGGAGAAAGGACCCTTGGTGAGATGAACTTCTGAGGCCCCCTCTGGCCTTGTGATGCTAGGCCATAAAGTCGGCACGGAGGCAGGGTACTCCCCTTCCTCCCACTGTCCCCTCTTCCCTTTGCCGGGACCCTTTCCGGAGATGCGGTCACCCCAACAGGCTTTGTTTTCCTTCCCACGCACTGGCCCATGGCTGGCTCCTTGTCGTCACCTCATGTCCATGCATGGGCTGCCTGACTCCTTCTTGGATTCGGGATCCTAATCATAGAAAGCGGAACGGTGAGAGGACATAGAAATAGAATCTTAACCCTTATTTATTAAAAAGGAAATGGGAAGTCTTGCGTTTACTTCATCATGTATTTCTAGCCCCACCTACTACTAAAGTAAGTTAAGTCATGCCGACTTTGGAAGACGTGCCAGGGAGAGCAAAGTCTCCTTTTTGAAAACCAGATGGAGGAGCACCAGGCCTGTGGGCTGGTACCAGGTTAACGGCGGGGACAGGGTAGCTCCGACTCTGGCACCTAAGCCCTGCATTAATGCGAACATTTATTTAGGCAAGAGGCCGTTTAGAGGGTGGTTAAAAGCATAGATGTAGTGTATACCCCACAGAACTGATAACAGGTGGTCGAGAATGTTCTTAGCAAGACTGTGCACCGCAGCCAAAAGATGAAAACAACCCACATGTCCATCAACAGATGAATGGGTCAACAACACGTGTCCTGTCCCTAACAGTGGATTACCATTCAGCAATAACAAGCAGCGAAGTACTTAGACAGCTACAGCAGGGGCGAACCTTAACAACATGCTAAAGGAAGGAAGCCAGACGCCAAAGGCCATGTGACTCCAGTTGTAGGAAATATTCAGAACAGGCAAATCCAGAGATGGAAAACAAGTTGGGGGTTGCCCGGGGCTGGAGGGAGAGTAGGGTGGGGAGCGACTGCTTAATGGGTGTGGGGCTTCGTTTTGGGGGATGGACTTTTTTGGGACTAAATAGTGATGATGAGGAGTGTGCTGAATTGCATACGGTTATTTTAAATGGTTAAAATGGCAACTGTAATGGTGTGTGTGTGTGACTGCAGTCAAAAGAAATAAAGAAACGTGTTCTTTGTGAGTGGCGGGGGGGAGCATACACCTAGTTAGTTGTGCTTGGGTTCTAATCGCAGCTCTACCGCTGACCATCGGTGTGACCTTGGGCAAGTAGCTTAAACCCTGAGTTCCCGTTTCCTCACCTGTAAAGTGGGATGATTGCAACAGTGCCTACCTCACAGGGTTATACACCTTCAATGAGTCAACATATGCCAACAGCTTCGTGCAATGCCTGGCACGTTGCAGGCCTGCTCCAAGGATTTGCGTTTTTCATCTAACGCAAGTTTTCTCAACTAGGGGCCTCTTTGCCTCCCTTGGCCACATCTGGGGAGATGTTTTATTATCGTAGTGGGAGGGGACATGACTGGCATCTAGTAGAGAGAGGCAAGGGACACCACTGAACATCCTGCAGTTCATAGCCTCCCACAATGAAGAGTTAGCCAGTCCCAAATGTCAATAGCTCCAAAATTGAGAATCCCCAATTGAAACAGTAAATGTGCTTCATCTAATGCATGTAGAGAGAAGCATAGGGCAAGTAGGAAATATTTATAGAAAAAGTCAGCAAAAGTATTAAATGTTCACAGGTATAAGAACATGTTTTCGTCTTTGTGGAGGATATGATGTGAAAGGAACCAAGGTGCTGTCCTTGAGAGGCTCAGCTAAAAGAAAGTTCTGTCTGGTGGAGTTACTTAAGAGGGTCATTTTCACCAAGGGACATTTGTAATCATTTTTCCTTTAATCAGAGGGTGATCTGGGGTCACCCACACTACTCACTCAGTGCCAACTCTTCTGGTTCCCTTAAAGACACGCCTTAAGTGAACAGTGTGTAGCTCCTTCACAAGTCTGAATGTGTCTTGTGTTGCGATAAATTCAATGGAGCTCATATCTGAAAAAGACATCGCTGTCACCAATAGAAATAAAAATTACTTGTTATAAGTAAAGGCACCAGCTCAAGAGAAAATATTAAATCTTTTTGTATTCACCCGCCCATATACCAAAAGGAAAAGGAGACCCTTTTTCAGCCCACTTTCCACTGAACGAGTTATTCTATCAGATTCTAAAGCCACGTGTCTATGGAATTAGCCGGTTCAGATCACAGAATCCGTTCTTACACAGAGTAGCTCACCGTCAAAGGGTCTCTTGATTTGCAAGTGGTGAAGGTATAAGAGGGGACGCTGTCTCTCCTCTCTGCCTTTTTGTGTTTAGGCTAAGGATCAGAAGCCTCTCCCACGTGTGCATGCCGTGCTCTCACTCGGTCCCTGTCAGTGGCAGGTGTCCTTTAGGACTGGGTGGAGGGGAGGAAGGCTCAGGAGTCTGCCGGAGCCCATCACAGGACAGAGCCCTGGACGTCCAGGTCCTTGGAAACTAAAGCCTGGCGATGAGTGAGCATAGCCCGGGGCAGGAGATCCCACCCCACATGGTCACCTTTGCACACCTCCCTCCACAGTTCTGGCTTCCCATCTGTGCAGGGACTTTCTGGCAACTTCCATTTATTCAGGGACAACTATGGCAAGGAACCGTCAGACACTTACAGGGGAAACAAAGGTGAATTAGACACGGAGTGTGTCACAGTGAGTTGCCAACATGGCGGAGGTCGGAGAGCTGTTATAAAGCTCTCCAGTATAAGGTCTGACGTGACACGTGCGACAGGAAAACTGGAGAAAACACGGCAGGATCTCAGAGGAGAGAGTTTGTTTCCGCTGGGCCGTTCGGAGAAGTCTTTGTGGAGAGGGTGACATTTGCGTGAGAATGTGGGTGCTGGTGAAATGTAGGCATGTTGGAATGATGCTGCAGAACACTAAAGGACAGAGCAAGCGACTGAGGTGAGACGTTGCTTGTGTCCGAGAGGAGGTTTTGTAGGGTGTGTGGGGGCGGGCGTGGAGGAGCTGGGTAGATGGGGGTGGGTTCATGGAAAACCCGCCATGCCAGGACATGGTGAAGTCATGGGGGATCAGTGACATTTTTGGAGCCGATGGGGTGGTGAGCGGACTAAGAAGACAGTTGTGTGGCCGTGGGTAAGGGGTGCTGGAGAGATACGGGGCATCTGAGTTATGGTGGGGCACACAATACGGAGGGGGGCGACCTGGCCCATGTGGCAGGTAACAGCACTTGGCGGGACACAATGGAGGATGTGACACCACGCTGGCTTCCTTAGGCACCCCGCCTGAGTGTCAGGAGCACGGGTGCTGGACACAGATGTTCTGGGTTCTAGTCCTGGCTTGGCCCCTTAAACCAGCTGCGTATCCTTGGGTAAATTGTTTCACCTGGTGGAGCCTCGATATCTCCATCCAGAAAATGAAAGTAAAAGTCGTGTTCCTCATACACCTGGACTGAAGTTGGATGAGTAAATGCGCTCTTGTTGGGCTGTCGAGCACAAAATGACAACATCGCCTGGCATGGCATTCGTCATTTTGTGCTCCCTATAAAAATGGTGTTATTACTGGAGGTAATCAGAGGCCGGAGTGGGAGGATGCACTCCTGAGCCAAGCTGGAGGGATGGCGTCGGCCAGGAGTAACGCATTCCCCAAGGAAAAGCCTCACCTTCCGCTACTCTCCTTAAGGCCGCTCGGAGGGGCCAGGACGGGACCAGATTCATGGACCGTCCACCCACCCGCGTAGTGGTCCAGCCATCGGCGGTCTTCTTGCTTTGTAGTTGCAAAGGCATCGATTTTACTTCTGGTGTTCAATGCACTCAACTTGGCCAACAGACCAAGAGCACTCGGAGGTAGAAGGAGTTCTCACTTCTATTAACAGAGAGACCTGGGATCAAAAGAGCAGTGGTCCCAGGACAGACCATCAAACCGAGGCTTTTTTTAAGCGCGAGGAGGGCTTTGGGCTTGCGCCGTGACAGAATGAATGTTGAGGACGTCTCATTTCAAGAAAAAGGAACTGTGATGTTTGGGTTAAGAAATCTTGCCTCTATGGGTCGTGGGGGGCTTGTCTGTAGCTGGCGGGAAGAAGAGAGCCGGGGGGCAGTGTGGGGGTGCCCTGGAGCAAGACATTCCACCTCTTACTTTGAAATGTTGGCTGTGAAGCTCAGCGCCGGCGTACCTGCCCCACGCGGAGCTCGGACTCGCAATCGGACGCGCATGTAAGAAGGGAAACGTTAAGCTCTCCAGGGCTGGGAGCGATTTTTTCGCAGAGACTCAGGCTTTCTCCCTGGAGGATTAAACAGTCATCAGGGGTTAAAGGTTTAATCTGCTGGAGTTTAGCCCAGGACGGGATTCCCAGCCCCCAAAATAATCGGATGCAGTCTCAGGCTTTGACCATCAGAGCTATTTGGGGGGTGTGGGTGGGTGGGGGGCGCCTGGCGTGCTAGCAAGTAGGAGAGGTCCGTCCCTGGCCACGCGCCGTGGCGGGACGGACAGAGCTGCCCGCCCGCGCCTCCTCCGTGGCTTCGCAGCGGCTGCCTGGGACCAGCAGTCTGGGGGTTGCTGCACCATGAATGTGGGCCATTGTTCTGGGCACACGTCGGCCTGAGGAAATAGCACAAGACAGGCCCGTCCTTATTCGGACGCAGAGCCCCCTCCACCCCTCAGACGGGCTCGTCCTGGTCACACGCCGGAGGCCGCTGCCGACCAGACGCCGCAGCTGCCTGGAATCCGCTGCCCGACATCAGCCGCCCTTCGACTGCCCTGCCGGCTCGGGCTCGCCAGGCTCCGCGGGGCGCACCGGGCAGGGCTGGGGACCGGGCAGGGCTGGGGACCGGGCGCTATGTCCTCGCGGGAAGTGTGGCTGGAAAATGAGAAGAAGGGCGCTGTGGTTCGGAAGCCCAAGCAGGGCAGGAGACGCCAGGAGCTGCTGGCCGTGGCCTTGGGGGTGAAGGTGGGAGTCAAAGGCGCCTTTCTGTGGCCCCCTCTCAAACTCTTTGCCTGTCCACAGATCTCCTCCCTGGTCCGGAGGGCCGCCCTCACGCACAACGACAACCACTTCAACTACGAGAAGACACACAACTTTAAGGTAAGCGAGCCACTGGGTCCTCTCCTCGGTTACAGAAGTGGGCAGGGGCGAGTCCGTTCGTGGTTTCCCTCTGGTCTCGGATCGTAAGGCCAAGGGACGGCAAGTCCCCCTGCTTCCACATTTGAGCTCCTTGGTGGCAGCTCACCCCGGGGACCTCAGAAAGCTCTCTGCTTGATGCTGGTGAAACACCTGTACGTGTGTTCATTTTTTCCTGGAGAACTGGACCCGTTTCTTCTTCAGAGCCCCCCCGTCCAGTGGTCAGAGGACAGCGCGCCCACCCGCGGCCTTTAGCGACCACAGCCCACCCCCGGTGACTGCTGGGCAGTACTTGCCCACCCCGAGGCCCAGGAAGAATATTGCTCTCTGAGCAAGTGACAACAGCTGCCCATTTCTCGCTGTGTGTTTTGTCTTTTGTTCTCAGGATGCTCACTCTCCGGGGGTGTGTGTGTAGACAGCTGTGAAAGCAGGTGACACGAGATACCATCCAGTAGCTTTTGTGATGTGGGTGCAGGGGGCACCCTCCCTCGGGTCGCTGCCCTGACCCTGCTCACCAGACCCAACAGGGAGGTGTGGAGAGTCGGTGGGGGTCCGAGTGCCTCTCCCACGTGTACTATAAACTGGAAGTGCTGCTGTCTGTCTCCCTTCCCGACTAGCCCGGGCGGGAGCAGCCGGCCCTCGGGACCGGACGGCTTCCTTCCTTACTTCGCCCCAATGCGTTTTCGAAGAAGGTCAGGGAGGAGTTGTTGACGCCAAGTTGCCTGGCTCCAGAAGCCTTGGCGTGGGGCAGCGATGGGCCGGACTTGGAGGTTCCACCCCGGGAAATGGGCTGATGACAGTTTGGAAGCTGGAGAGTGTGGGGTCCAAAGATCCAGGGCCAAAGGGAGAGGCAGGGGCGGCGACTTGTCAATCGCCTTCATTTTTCTAAGCTCTCGTTTTCCTTGAGGACCAGTGGCCCAAGTGGCTGTCGGAACGAGATAGCTCTTTGTCAGAGGTGACAAAGGAAACCTGTTTTATCCTGCTGCTTTCGATCCTTCGTAAGGACAGATGTGTGCTCATTAAATATACATGTGTGGTAGTTCGGCTGTTTGGCCCTGCTTCTGTTTTTAGCAACTTGGGCATTTGCATGCTATAATTAAACGGGGGAGTGGAACTGCTGAGCCCCCCATATTTAGCACGAGGGTGGAGAACTACATTATGTAGGTCCTCGTCTACGCCAAGGCTCTTGAAATTTCTCCCATCACCAAAGCATGACAGGTCTAATTTGGAGCACACAAAAGCCTGTTTTTTCGCTTTCTTATTTTCTACCTTTACCCTTATCCATGTTTTTTTTTTCTTCTTAAGAAAATGGTTTTTCTAACTTTGGGCAGAAATTCTGAGGCTTTGCATCCTGTGGATGCACAACCGTGGATGGGAGGATGGATCATCTTGAACTTGCAAATTCTTTTCCTTCCTCTTAATTCCAGTTGTTCTGGCTTTAAGATGCAATTCGAATTGTGCCCTCCCGTGAGAAGTGTTTGCACTGGACAGTTTCTCTCCCTACACACGGTGTCTGAGCTTGTGTGAAAACACGCAAGCCTATGGAGTTGGTGGATACTTTCAGAACTAATTTGTGTTTAATCGTAGCTCTCCAAATGCAAAATGAAGACATCTAAACCAGAAAGATCGTTGAGTCTTATTTCCTTAAATAGTACTGTTGCTAACACGACTTATATTAATTGTTTATCACTGAAAACTGCCAACAGCTTTTTAAATGTTTGCTTAAAAACATCAGTATCTATTCGGTGTGATCTTTTCTAACTTACAGCTACGGAGAGGAAGAAGCAGAGGACAGACAAGTGCTTGGAGGGGATACACAGACAGACAGGAGTGATTCTCTCCTGCATTTTAAATAGGCATCTTTGAGACGCAGCAGACCCTTAGTGTCTGTGTCAGGTGACTGGTTTTCAATGGTACTGCTGGTGCCACCGTCCTTAAGAATGAGCAGCCAGGGTGGGGGAGGGGGCTTCTCTTCGTCCTTGCTTGCCCCTTCCACCCGCATTCAACCCTCTCCTCACCCCTAACTAGTTTGAAACACCATCCCACAACCAGGTCTGTGCTATAAATAGAGCAGTAGGTTTTTAGTGACAGAACCCTCACGTGAACCGCAGAAAGGAAACGCTCAGCGCAGGCCCTGCCGTCTGCTCAGAGTGCGTGTAAGTCAGGCCCAAAGCACGAGGTCTTTATTCGCAGACTCTAGGAGACCATCCTGATACTTTCTTCATTTGGGATTCCGGTTGTTAGGGCGGGTGTCCTGTGCATGGCGTAGCGTAGGTGTTCGATAAAAGGAGCAAGCAAATCCATTTGCATGCTGACCAGCAAACAAGCCCAGAGGCCCCCTACCAGAGATTCGAGTCCCCCGGCCGATCTTAATGACTCTCCCCACGACAAGACCTTTCGCCCCATCAGGACGGTTCCCCCGGGTAAAAAGCCCTCTGCCAGCACTTTCCAGGTGTTTCTTAGGAGTGAATAGACACCCCCAACACTGTTGGGAATGCCTCCCCCATTCTTTCAGAAAGACCCCAGTCCCTGCCCTTGAGTGCGTGTCCACTGTCCTTACTTCGGAAGGTGTGTCCGAGAAAAGCCAGCGTTCGGCGCCGGGAACCAAAGCTTTTGGACGCGAATTAAAATTGGCCTCCTTCCTTGCAATCATGTACTTTTCCATGCTGTATGCAGATGCAGCAGCTGCTCATTTAAATCCGTGATTCTCTGGGGTCACGCGCACATCCTAGGCACGGGAAGGTATTTGCTGAAAGAATGATGGCATTAAGAGATTCCTTTCAAAAATGATAGTGTTCGATAAATGGAAATACACTCTGTTACGTAACTCTTATTGCATCTGCATCTCTGCTTACCTAGTTGACTCAAAGGGCTGAGGCACTCGCCGCTACATGGAATAGCTCCTTTTCGGTGGTCTACCCTAGGAATATGCCTGAGCCCTGAAATTCTTCAGACCAGCCAACCCCAGAGCCCCAACAATCTGGGCACCTGGCCTTCCTTCCCTCTCAGCACAGCGATGGGGCAGCTGTGGCCCGCTTCGTGCTCCCGGCCACAACGTGTTCTTTGGCCAAGAGTTTAGCTCTTCCCGCCTCTATTTGCTCACCTGTGAAATGGGAGTGCTGGAAGGTTTGAAGACCACCTGTCAATCACCTGTGGTCTCCGGCACTCCGTGAGGTTCGCTTCCGTTATGATTTTATTGTTCACTCTTAGTGTCTCTTGTTTCTCTCGTGTTTTCGTGTTTAGCTCTCTCTGTCTCTGCATTTCCGAACTTTCCGCCCTCATGACTTCGTGCCCTTCTCTCTGTTTTCGATCATCACTTTGTTCCTCTCTCGTTAGCTAGATGTGCAGGGATGTGAGGAAGGTCGTTCTGGGAATGCAATGACAGGCGTGGAAACTGGGAGTCTGAAACGCGCCAGGAGGAACTAGGAAACAGGGAAGAGTGTTTGGGAGACAGCGGTGCTCACCTCACGTCCCGCGTGGGCCAGGTCCCGGCAGGAGCATGAATCTTGGCCTTTCTTCTGCTCAGCCCGCTCCTCTTCTCGGCCTTCTGCACGTCTGTGCACATCCCTGGCTCCTTCTAGCAAATTCTCTCTGTGCACCCAGCCATTTCAGGGACATCCTGTGTGGAATATGGATGGAGAGCCGAGTTCCAGGAAGTTCTAAAGATTGGAGAGCGAACCACTCCAGCCCCACCTTACCTGGGGTTCCCCATCCGCCCACCCATCTACCCCTTCCCCAGGCCCCTGCCAGCTGACTGATCACCAGCTGACACTGTGCATATTTGCTTGTGCGATTGCCCTCCCCTTCCCAGCAGAGACACACACCCCCCGCCCACCCTGGGGACGGGTCGGGGCAGTGACTTTTGTCTGTTTGACTTCCTGCAGAAACCCCAGGGTCCAGTACAGGGCCTGGCCCTGAGCAGGCTGTCAGTAAATATGTCAGGAGCATGTGCAGGAGGTATCTCACAGCCCCTGCTACCTCGGATGGCACGGTCCCCACCCCACAGTGTGCCTCCGTGGCTTGTGGCACTTCTGTTAGTTGTGCTTGAGTCCGTCAGAGTCGCCAGAGCTCGCCGGGGAGATGGAGGCTGAGTCAGAGTGTGTCGGGCCAGCCCTCTCTCCCCATTTGGCCGAGGGTCTGGCGCTGCAGTGTGGGGGACACACATGCCTCGGGTTTATTCCTCTCATCCGAGCTTCCTTGTGGTGACTCTCACAAGTGGCCCAGCCTGGACAAAAGCTAAATGGTTGCCCAGCGTACCTTTTTATGTCCCTCACTCTCAATAGACCGAGGCCGTCGCAGTAGCACCCCGTCTCCGTGGCACACCATGGGTCCACGTGTGCTCACGTAGCATGCTCCTTCTAACACGCCTGCCCACCTCTGAGTCTTGGGGGGCAGGAGGCTGAGAGGGTGACCTGGTGCACTGCTAGGCCACCCATGCAGAGTGTGACAGCATCACCACTGCCACTGTGGATTTTGTTGCTCAATTCTGGATTCTGGGCTGGTCACTGGTTTGCATCCATGTCGGCCTCGTGGTCATTTGCTTTGGAATGCGCCAGTTTTTGCTTCCTGTATGCAAACCCCTCTCTTGTCCCCCTGACCTCATAAAAATGTGTTAGCCCTTCATCCCAAAGCCTTTACCTGCTGGGCGTCCACACAGGCAGAAGTCAGCTCCAGAAATGGTTGTGGGTTTTATTTTGTGTATTTATTTAATAATCACAAAGGGCTGTTTGGGCAGAAACAAACCCGAGACAACTCAAGGGAGAGGCCGACTCCATCGCCTTGAGTGTAGAACATGGGACGGGCACGAAGGAGCTTGGAGATACTGGGCATTAGGAAGCAAAGGGTCTCTGCTGCCCTTGAGCCACTTTTTATCTATCTCCTGCTGCGGCCCGACTCCACCATTACAATTGTTAGACACTCCTTATTTCCAAGTCATAGGACGCCCAGAAAACGTCTTAAGCTAAATAAGAGGCTGAGTGTTATGCAGGAGGGTCTCAGAACCCCAGGGACGGCTCAGCACGCAGGCAGAGGGGAACTGAGGGCACCTGGACCCAGTCTCGCCTCTTCCCCCTCTCCCCCTCCCTCCCCCTCCCCCTCCCCCCACTTCACTGCTCTCTGCTCTCTGGGCCTCGTTGTCCAGTCCCTGTGCTAAAGGTCTCGGTCCCTACGGTCTGCAGAGGATGGCTGATGAGAACCCCCTGGGTTACGCGTTACATGCCCAGGCCCAAAATCCCCACCCCACATCTCCGGAGACAGAACCGGAGCTGCCTGCCTCGGGCCAGGGGTCTGCCATGCTCAGGCGGCGCTGGCCAAGGAGCTCCCCCTGCAGACCTGCGGATGGGGCGGCGGGAGGCCCGAGGGTGGGCCGTGCCCAGGTTCGGTGTCACAGGAGGACATCCTCCTGGGTGGGTGGCCTGGGGATGCCGGCTGTCTTCCTTTCCTCCTTGTTTTGAAGAATTCCCCTTCAAGTCTCACATCAAAGTCCAGCTCCTTCCGCTGGGTTCTGTTTGAAGTGAACCATGAAGCTACTCGAAGCCTCGACAGTATTATTGATGTTACCATCTGCAGGCGTGGGCATTGCCGCCGGGCCGGGGATAAGGAAGTCTTCCTTCTTTCGCTTCCATCCCTGATGAAGTGTACCCGTCTGCAGCCAGAACCAGCCCCCAGCAAAGCCGGGAAGGCGGTAGGCTGGCCGCCGGCAGCCTCTCCACCCTCTACCCCAGGGTAGTTTCTCTCGTCCCCGCCGCCTGCTGTGCCTGCCCGGTGACACCCCGGACCGCCCTGCTAAGCCCTGGCAGCCCCACACCCCAGAGCTTCTCCTCCTCCACCTCATCCTCGAGGCGCTGCATGCTGCGGGTGGGCTGCACGTCACCACGAATTTAAAGTGTCACCTGCTTCCTGACAGACCGGCCTGGTTTGCTGGGAGACCCTCTCTCCTGTGATTCACCCGGATTTACCCCCACTCCTCAGGGGGTCCACGCTCCGTCGGAAAGGGGCTTGCTCACGAGAATGGCAGCTAAGTTCATCTCGTGGCCGTGTTTGAAATGGCCCCTCGCGAGACCGTCAGCACGACACCTTCACCCCGCGGACCTGCATGCGGGGAGGGGACTTCGGGCAAGTGAGGAAACACGTTTTGGACGAGGCTCTCACACTGGGGAGAGCCGCCTTTGCCGGGGTCTGCCGTGGAGCTTACGCCGCCTTGGCGTGCTTTTCGGTTTGCGTTGGGACACTGTCATTGTAACTCCTTAGCCAATAAGCAGCGCCTGGTGGAAAGGGAAGAGGCTGGGACAGCAAACCCCGCAGGGGCTCCTCGCTTTGGCCACACACCGGGGAGGCGGCTCAGCCAGGCTGTACCACAAACGTAAGTCACCTGTTCAGAAGTCGGACCCACATCAAGAGTTTAGCTGTCATTGATTTGATACTGAGTTCGTTTGATTCCAAAGGACATGTCACTAAATGACAAAATGGCTGCTTCTGGCAGTGTAAGTCCAGAAAAATACCCCTTTTGTGTTTTGTGGGGAGAAAGAGAAAGAGCACCAGTGGCCACTGTACAGATTAGTTGGGTCTTTTTGGAAGTACTAATAAGAGGAGACTGTTTAGACATTTATTTTTTAATCAGCAAATATGGACCAAGGGCCGATTACGTGCCAGGCACGGCCAGGCACAAAGCAGTGACGTAAGAATGTCCTCTACGGGCCGCTCCCACCCAGAGTGCTCAGCTCCTCGGGGGACATTCGGCAGTGTCTGCAGACATTACAGATTCTTGTGACAGCAAACATCACACAATGACAAGGACAAGCCCCCACCATAAAGAGTTATCTAACCCCAATGTCAATAGTGCCATGGCAGAGAGCACTTGCAACAGGCAGTGGGGGTCCCCAGGAGGTTTTTGAGCAGGAAGAGTAAAAAAAACAATTTGGTGCTGATGCCTACATCTGACTGAGAGGGAGTTAGCTGCCACAAGAAGCTGTCACCTCCTGCGATGGGGACATTCCCAGACAGCTATGTGGCAGGCAATGTCTTAGAAATCGACTCTTACTTTAAATGCAGTACGACAGCTGCTGAATAGACAAATTTGGGGGTGTGGTCAACAGTGCCACGGTTGAGAAACTGGCCTTGGTACAGCAGCTGCTCAACAGCCCTCTCGGGAAAACCCGGAGTCCCCTGTCATGGACCAGGTGAGTCCCCTGGGCTCCTTTCCTCAGAGCTGAAAAGGTTCACTTCAAGGTCACTATTTCATCTGATCTTGCAAGGGGGAAAAGTCCCAAGTTTAGCCCAATTTCTCCCATGCGTTCAATGTCACATGATTCTGGGAAATGCAGTAGGTCATAGGAAAAACCCTGAGTGAGATCAGGAGGCCAAGTGCGACTGACCGTGGACGAGCTGCCTGCCCCCCAGCTCTTCAGGTAACTCTGGGAAAAAGCTAGACTACGTGAGCCCCCAAATCCAGTGACTTGGAGCTGGACGTGATCTTAGCCACCTGCAGCCCGCCCCTGTGCACACAGAGCAGCGAGAAAGAAAAACTGCCTTTGTTGACCCAAGTTGTTCTCAAAGCAAAGTAAAAAAATACATTTCTCATTTTTTTATATAAGCAATAAAGATGACCGACTGACATGACTTGGGTTTAGACAGGAGTGGTGATTCCCTCAGGGTGACGGTGCCTCCGGGGACATGTGGTCACGATTGCAGACATTCGTGTTGGTGCCAGCTGAGCAGTGCTGCCAGCATCTGGGCTGCTGAAGGGCCTACAGTGCCACGATGGCTTACGCAGCCCCAAACATCACAGTGCCAGGTTTGAGAAACCCTGACATATACCAGTAAGAAGCAGCGAAGCTCCTCAACTGCTGCGTGAATAGTATTTTCTGCTGCTCACCGTCCAGAGCCGGGGCTGAACTGATTACACGTTTAGGCAGTGTCTACACTGACCCATGAGAACACACTTGTTAGGAAACCACCCGGGAATAGTGCCTTCCAGATGCAACAAATGTGAGAGAAATAACACCCGGCTCCTTTAGAAAGGCTCAGGTCGGGGGGTACTCGCGGACAGCCTGAGCTCTCTCTGGACAGTTGTTCGTGCCCTTGTTTTTATGAAACGGCGACTCCTGGGCTGTTTGTCAGACCTCCCTTATCTCCTGCAATATCATCTCTTTCTGTTTGGCGTGGTTTTGGAATTCCAGGCAGGCCGTGCCTCGTATAATAGTCTTGGACAGACATTCTTCCTGTCTGGGGTAGTTTCTTCCTGTCTAGGGTATTTTTGTTACTGCCCTACAGTTTGCAAAATGTTCTCTTTTTTGCTGAAAAGATAGTCTTAAAAATCAATACACTTCAGAGAACGGAAAAAGCTGATTAGCGACTTTTCCAGATACCCCTATGAGCTGGCCTAAGAACTCAACCCGAAATAAAATGGGTTCAGAGAGAGCACCTCAGCACTTATTGCCACGAGCCCTGCTGTCCAGAGGTTGTCCTTGTGGACCCCAAAGAAATGGAACAATACATCATCCTTGAAAATAAACGGCAGCCCATCGCAGAGGAAATTGGGCAGCAGGCCTAGAATAATGTTTAGCCAACTTCACGTTCCTCTGTCACCCTTTTGTTTGATTTTTGTGCGAGTGCGTGTTCGTGGGGCCACCCGGGGTTGTGGGCTGCTCAGAAATGTCTGCCCACGTTGCTTTGGCTGGAGAGCGAGGCCGAGGGCCGTGGGGATGCTGGGGAGGAAGGGTCTCTCTCGGTAGGAATGGGTGGGGCTCATAAACATGAAGTGCGATTTTCATAGGTTTGATGGTTTTCTTCAATAGTGGCAAAAAGTGAAATTTTAGAAAATCTATGATTAACACACCCCGCATGTCCTGAGCATTCAATAGACCAGCTTCTAGTTAGTTACTGTGTAGTAAACGTCGTAGCTGCTGTCCTGATCTCTAAATAATCGCGTTTTCATTTTTGCCTCCCGGTATGGGGCTTCTTCCCATGAGATTTCTTTATCCACTAAAGATGCTCCAGAGGGAAAGATGGGTCACGCCCTTGTTTTGCACGACCCACCCGGAAAGAGTGGCTTTCAGAGGCCACGCCCACCTTCTTCGGCTGTTGGCTGTGCTCTTTCCACTTCTAGGAATGCTGTCCCCAAGGGCTCTGCCCCCCCAGTGAACCCCTCCCTTCCCCACCAGCTCCGCCTCCCCAGTGTGAACTCCTAGCCATCCTTCCAGAGCCGGATCAGGTACCATTTCTCCAGACTTGTCAGAAAGAATTTGTCATTCTCTCCATTACACTGCCATCGGATAATTATTTATGTTGCCTATTTGTTCTCATATTTGAGATCCTTGAGTTCAGGGAGGTCCCTGCTCCTTGGATGTAGTTTGACTTTGTCTGTCCGAGGCAACCAGCATGTTAAGTGTTGGATGAGGAAGTGAAGGACGGACGAGTGGATGGATAGGTGGATGAAACAGGGAATAGTCCATCTCTGTGACGCTCTTCCCTCACTAATGTGTAAGGCCGTTTCTGAGGTGTACCACGTCTCCACATACGAGGGCCGTCCAGAAAGCACCCGCCATGTAACTGCTCGTGATGTTGACAGCAGCTGGACTTCTTCCCGACAGCCCCCGTACGTGTCAGGTGGTTCCTGACCTTCCCACTCGGAGCCGCTGGTCTGTCGGTCCATCCTGCATAGCCTTCTACTTTTTGTAACTGCACAAGTCTTGCTGTGTGGTCAGGATGTGTTTTCCTACATGCTCGTGGCTATTGTTTCCAGCTCCATTCTTCCATATAGATTTTAGGATATCGTGTTGATTTTTGTGAAAAGCCCCATGGAGAGTTTTATTGAATTGGCATTGAATTTATAGATTCATTTATATTGATAATTGACATATTTATAATATTGGGTACCGCCATATGTGAATATACACCATCTCCTTATTTATATCTGTCATATCATTTATTCAATTATTTTCTAATTATTTTAGATTTTGGTTCCTTTTGTGAATGGAGTCTTTAACCTTTAGTACTTAATAAAATGAGTTATGACTTATGTACAGCAACGCCACTGATTTCTTCACATTGCTCTGCTGTTAAGCAAACTTGATGGCCTTGCTTCTCCCAATCACATACTGAATTCTTTTGTCTTGTTTCATTGCGCTGGCTTACATCTGCAGCATAATGCTCAGGAGAAGCATTTGTGGCAGGCAGACTTTAATGGAAATTATTCTAATGCTTCATCTTTCAATGTGATGTTTGTTATGTGTGTAACATAGATACCCTTAATCAACTATTTTTAGGATCATTCCCTCTATTCCTAGTATGTTAAGTGCTATTATTATTATGAATGAATATTAAATTTTATTGATTACTGGTATTCTAATTTTTGAAACCATTATGTGGTTTCTCTCTCTTGTTTCGTTATGATGGTGAATTCTAGTAATATGTTTACTACCCTAAATCCCTGAGAGAAACCTTTCTTGATCAGGATTTTTTTTAAATATAATGTTACGTTCAGTAGGATCTCTTTTTTTTAGGATTTTTGCATTTATGCTCATCATTGAAATTGATCTACACTTTTATTTTCATGTACTGTTCTTGAATAGTTTTAAAGTAAAGATTATATTAGCTTCATAATGCAAATTGGGGAATTCTCCCCCCTCCTCTAGGGTAATCTGTATTAGCTAGAAATAGTTTGTTTCTTACAGATTTAATAAAACTTAGAAAAATCATATGGGATCAGTGAGTGTTTGAGAGTAGATGTTTTACTAAAGATTCAATTATTTAATGGATATAAATGAATTTAGATTTTCTATATTTTTGAGTCATTTTTGGAAAATTATCCATTTCACATAACCTTTAATTTTATGGGTATAAAATTAGTATTCTCAAGGTTTTATTGTTTTATATTTTTACTGCATCTGCATTTCTGCCCTCTTTTACCATTTGTGCCTTTTCTCTTGATCAATCTTGCCTAAGGTTTGCCTATTTTATAAATCTTATTTAAAATCACCTTTTAGTCTTTTTATCCTTTTTATTTTATCTTTTCTATTTTATTATAGTCTCCAAAAATCTTTTTGTTTGTTTGTTTTACTGTTTTTTTTTAGCTTCCTAAATAGGATGCTTAGCTAATTTATTTTCTTTATTTTAATAATCTTTATTTTCTAACACATGCATTTAAAACTTCTGTACGCTATAATGGTTTTCTTCATTCTTTCAATTCTAAATGTTTTGTAATTTCCATTAAGATTTCTGTTTTGCTAAATCTAAAAATTATTTTAAGTTTTCAAACATATAGGGGTTTAGCTATGTATTCTTATTGATTTTTAATTTTATTACATTGTTGGAATATGGTCTCTATAGTATCAGTTCTGTAAATGTTGAGGCTTGTTTTATTGTCAATTTGTGTAAATGTTCTACGTGTTCTGTTTTGTTTTGTTTTGTTTTGTTTTTATGTGTGTGTTCTTGGTATTTTTTAGGTATGAGGTCTCCTTTCTGTTAAGGATATTAACTTTATTTGATCTGTTAATGTCTGTGATTAGATGTTAAAAACATGATTATGGATTTGCTTTATATTTTTGAGACTGTGTTGTCATGCATAAATGCTTAGGATCATTATATCTTTATAGTAAAATCAAATCTCTATTACGTAATGGCTGTCTTTATCACTAATAATGAAAATACGTTTTTTATATCAGTATATTTATTTGGGGTTTCTCTTAGCTAGCATTTGTTGGGTATGTCTTTTTTAACCCTTTACTTTTAACATTTCTATCACATTATGTTTGAGTGTGTTTCTTACAAAGTTTTGTAAAATACCTGAAATTCCGTGTGTTTTATTTATGAGTTAGAGCCATTTATATTTATTGTGATTTGAGATGTACAAAGATTTTTCTTCTTTCTTTCTCTATTTACTGTGCATTTTTATTGCTTTGTTTTTCTCCCTTCTTGCTTTTTATTGGCTTAATCAGATCTTTATTTCTTTTTCCCTTATGCATTTTTTAAAAATGTATGGATTCCATCCCACTCTTTTTGTGTATACTCAAAATCTTAGTACATCCAATTTGACTTAAAAATCATCCTCAGTTATTTAGTAGCTCTACTTACTCCTAAAGGATATTTAGAATGTGTTAACTCTTTTAAGTCCCTTCGATCTTCTATGTCATTTTTCACCCTGTTCTTAAGTCCCTGGAATTAGTCATCATCTTGTTGTTTTAAACAGACGGGGCTTCGTTAGACTAACCCATGTTTGCTAGTTTTCTTGCCCACCATGGCTTCTTAAAATATGCCGCTGGAGCTGTCTCATTGCTATGCCACACATCATGGTCAAATCTCTTGATGAATTTGCCTCCACACTTCTCTACCTCCATACCTCCCATTTATTCCTCAGTTTACTTGAGTATGATTTCTGCATTCACTGATCCAAAGAGACTGCTCTTGCCAAGACTGCTAATGACTTCCACACGTCTGACCCATTGTTCAGTCCTCACTTGACTGGAGCTCTTTCTAGCATTTAACATGGTGGACCACTCCTTCCTCAAAACTCTTTACCCCTTGGCTTCTGAGACACTTTATTCTCTTGGTTCTCTCCAAATATTAGAACACTGGTAGCTTGAAATTGGACTGTTTGGGGGTTTTGTTTTGTTTTGTTGGTTTTTTGTTTTTGTTTTTTCATTTTCTTCTGTGTAGCCCTCATAATTTTTATCCATTTACATGATTTTAAATACCATTTATTTGTCAGGGATGGCCAAACGTATACCTCCCACCTCTGAGCTATTGAATTATGTGTGAATTGCTGCTTGACCCTAACACTTGGAATATTAGTGACATTTAACCTTAAACTGTTCAATGCTGAATTCTTGAACGTTCTTCTCCCCAAAAGAGTGTCTTCCCTAATTCAGCAAATGTCAACACCATCCACCTGGTTTCTAAAGCTAGAATCTAGGAGTCATTCTTGATTCTTCTCCCCTTGAAAGACCCACATTTATTCTGTGATCAAACCTTATAAATTCTGTCTTCAAAATATGTCCTAAATTTATTCACTTCCCATCTCCACCTCCAGCATCCTGATGTTGGCCTCTGCCACTTCTCAACTAGAGACTACGACCCAGCTTCTGAACCTCTCCCACTATTAACATTCTCCTATCTATTTCCACACAGTGGTCAGAATATCATTTTTTAAAAACCATCTTCCTACTTGAAGTCCTTCAAGCCCTTCAAGCCCTTCCTTTTGGAATTGGATTAAAACCAAATCCACTCATGATAAAGCCTTCAAGGCCTTCCCTACCTCAGCCACACCCCAATTCCTCTCCTTCCTCTCCCCCTCACTCTGGTATTCCTGCCACCCTGGCCATCTAGTTCCTCAGTCACACCGAGTTCTTTTGCTCCTTCAGGGCCTCCGTAGATTTCTTCTTCCTTTAATGCTTCCTTCCTCTCCCCTTCTCTTCCTTTAAGCAACCTGGGGTCTCCTTCCAGGAGAGGCCTTCTTGACCATCCAAGATAGCATTGTGGCCTCTCTAGTAGCAGCCTAATTTTTTCTTTTATAGAAGTTGTCACACCTCTTTTTCTTTTTTGAGTTGTATTATGGTACATATTATTTCATTGATGTGCGATTTCAGTAGTGTATTAGCAATAGATACTGGTGCCATAGTTAACCAGAAGTCTCTTTAGAACATCTCTAGTAAAATACTAAAAAACTTGAATTGTTGAATTTAGGAAATGTTCAGATTTCAATAGACACTTTACTGAGAAATTGTTTCATACCAAGTTTAATCTGAATGGGCCTCTAAGTGAATCAGGACATCTCGGCCCTGTGAGGATGCCAAGGCTCCCTGGGCTGGGTCTCTGCCTTCCTACAAGGAGTGCTTGTCATGTTTTAGTGTCATTTCCTTGCAGCACAATTTTCCGTTTTGGTAAAAGCAATTCTGAGATTTTTTTTTTATATCGATTTTCAAGGCAGAAATAGTATAATTAGTCCACATACAATAACCTGAAATACCAAAAGTCTATTATAAATTAGATTTATTGCATAGAAGCCATGGTCATAAGATGAGATTGTACGTTTATGAACTTGCTGACTTGCCCTGCCTTGACAAATCTGTGAGTTCCATTAGGAGGAAACCAGGTCTGTTTGGTTTGTCACTTGCTATATACCGATTCACTAGCATGTATAAATAAATAAAGATCTCAAAGTGACATCGTTTTTGTTTCTTAAATAGAGCTCTGATGAGCATCTCCTCAAATTGTGACTATAGCTGCCATCCTGACCTTTTTGTTAACTACAAGTAGTATACAGGCCTCCCAGTCTGATAAAAAATAATACTGTCTGCATTTCTGTTATTTGTTCATGGAGATTTAAGACTTTGAAAGTCCTTATATCATGTCTTCTAATACTTTAATTTTGTGAAAATTGGAAACCTTTTCACCTAGACTTGTATACTTCCAGATAGACCCCCTGTGCTGGTTGTCGGCTTACCGTGCCCACATTTGCTCTCAAGCCATTTGTCAGCTCTGCTTCTTGAAATGCTTTGCTACCAGAGAACATATACTTGTGTTTTGTTTTAAATTGTGACTGAATACATGGTCCTGTCCCAGGAGGACCTGTACCTGAATAGTTAGGGATAAGACCATCCTTACTTTGTGATATTCACAACAGGTAACAAGTGGCTGAGGCACTGACCCATGAGACTGTTACGTCAGCCGAGCAGAAGCAACGCTCAGCTGGTGAACCCACAGGGCACCCGGCCAGCTGCATACGCGCCCCTCGGGGAAGGCCGTTCTAGAGACCCTGTCGGCACCCTTCATTTTCGGCCACCTCCTTCACTTTCTTAATGCCTTTTTCCAAAATGGTTAAAAGCCTGGAGACCTTTCAATTATTCCACAATCGTGTCTTATTTACACCTGCCTGGATAGTCTACAGATGGGACAATGTTGGTCGACAGGACACAATAATAGTGCTCTGCCTTCCAGAACTTGCTGAGCTCAATGTAGGTCGCCGTGACCAGCTCGGGCTTAGGTCTGTCCACACAATGCCTTGTTTGGGGTGGTGAGAGCCTCATTCTTTAGCTGATGGTACGGGCCTGTAATCTCACTGCTTCTCCACACTCCTGTCGCACTCTGGCCCTGGGTGTGGGAGGTTGGTGGAGGATTTTCAAAGACCAAAGCACACCTCTGTTCTCTCCTGGTCTGTTTGCAGAACCACCTCATGGGAAAGCAAGACCCCAGGAGGGATGCTCTATCCCGCTAAGGCCTTTGCGTCGTGACTCCATGTATTTATTTCATGTCTGAGGCCACCTACCTCCAAGTGACTCTGACTCTTCTGACCCTTCTCTTTGTTTTGGCCCACAGGTCCACACATTCCGAGGTCCACACTGGTGTGAATACTGCGCCAACTTCATGTGGGGACTCATCGCCCAAGGTGTCCGGTGCTCAGGTAGACAGACTTCCTTTATCCTTTTGCATTGATATGCAGTGCCACCATGTTGAGCGGGGCCATAAGTCCAGATTGGCTCATGAGTCTAGCTTTCATTAAGGTTCATGGCATCTCTGTGCTTAATGGAGAGATTGTTTAGGTTATTTGCATGTTTGTTCCAGAAAAGAAAACAGTCCAAGTTAGTCCAGTTCTTTAGTCACCAGCTGCCACTCAAAATAGGCAGTCATGCTTAAAAGACGAGGAAGTCCATTCCAGTGGAACTGCATCGATAAAAAAGCCCCATTTCTCCATCATCCCAAGGCGCGGCATAAAAATACCAAGGCTGGTGATTGTTGACTGCATACCAGGCACTGAGCTCAGCACTATCTATGAGCATGCCATTTGGCCTCGCCCACAGACCTTGGGGCGATACAATTATTCTCCCCCTTACATAGATGAAGACTCAGAGCCTCACAGGTAATTGCTAATTGCCCTTGGCCACACTGAAAGCGGTGGAATGTTGATTCGAGTCCAGAGCCCTCACTCAGTACTTTCCTGCCATCAGAGAACAATGAAACAACACACCTTGACATGATAGCCCCTATTCTCAAAACACCTTGGAGTCCTAGATGTTTTTCCACCTGGCCTGGACACACACACCCACTGCTCACAGCACACAGCGCATCTCACTAAGTTCCATCTACCTAAACTTGCAAAGAACTGCCGAATTAGTGTGTAGCTGTGCTTCCTCTTCCCCTTGCCGCGCTTCTCCTGCAGACGGTTCTGGCTGGGGGCAAAGCAGCCTCCGGTGATGCCCTGGCCGGGCTCCCGCCTACACCACGACTGACGTTTTCCTCGCTAGGGGGTGACTTAAAACATAATCCCCATGAAACACTGAAAGTAAAGTGAGCTAATGGCAACGCACTATGATGAGCTAGTTCCCCTTCCTGCCCGTTTTGGGTCACAGGATCATGGGACCCTTACATCCTTTCTCTGCTTGGAAGGGGCTGGCTTGGCTTCTACTGTGTAGCTGCAGCCATCACTATGAAAGGTTCAAGGGCTCGTGTATGTGGGTTCTCTATTCCCGCCCCCACCCCGGATCCAGGAGATGAGCATTCAACATAGGCTTGAAGCAGTCTTTCCATAGACATTGCCGATACCAGATTAACACCAAAGACGTGGTCACCAAGAGTTACAAAGTATCTCACAGCTCACCCACTGAGCAAAGTGGTAGAATACCTCACTTATTCAACGGTCATCATTCAGCCTGCCCCCATTATACCTACCCAAAACATCCCTCATTGCTGGTATTAGCCAATTTCAGAAAGAAATTGGTCCAAAGTCAATATTATGAGAAAAAACTGTGGGATTCAGATTAGCCATGAACAGCAATATTCTCTAGTTTACAAGGATGTCGGTTGTTTTTTTGTTCCTTTTTAATAAAATATACCTATTATAAGGCTATAATGTTAATATTCTTTAATGACCACCATTTAGCCTCATATCTTCTCTGAGCAGCAGGAAAACTGAAAACTGATATTAAAGGTTAGAAAAAACAATCATCGCCTCACAAATCTCCATATTTTACGTATTTTGAGTATTTTTAAATAAACCAGACTGTATAGCATATGGAATTATATTAGTTTGCCAAAACTGAACATTTTTATATTTGTTCTAAAATAGCTTCAGTTTGATAAAATGTCAGTATTTAATTCTGCATAAATACGTTGTTGCTTCAGATTTTAAAATGAAGTTTCCAGAATATTAAAAATAGAATTACCATATAATCCAGCGATTCCCCTTCTGAACAGGTACCCAAAGAACTAAAAGCAGGCACTCAGACAGGTATTTGTACCCCCAGATCTGGAGCAGCATTATTCATCATTGGCCAAAAGGTAGAAGCGGTCCCGGTGCCCATCAGTGGATGGATAAACAAAACGTGGAAATCCTGTCATATGTTACGACGTGAATGAACCTTAAGGACATTATGTTAAGTGAAATAAGCCAGTCACAAGAGGACAGATACTGTGTGACTCCACTGACATGAGGTGCCTAGAGTAGTCAACCTCACAGAGACAGGAACGAGAATGGGGTTGTCAGGGGCTGGGGGAGGAGGGCTGGGGGGTTACTGTCCAACGGGCACAGAGTTTCAGTTTGGGAAGATGACAGAAGTCTTGGAGAGGGGTGTTGGTGACGGTTGCACATGATATAGAGGTGCTTAATGCCACTGATGTGTACACTTAAAAATGGTTAACGTGGTGAATTTTATGTCATGTATATAAAATACAGTAAAAATTACTAATGACTTAACTTAGGAATAACCGAGCAGGTACCCTTATACTTTCTATCACCATATTTGCTTTTTTGTTTTTAATGAACTCTCATGTAGTGTCCACTGTACCTCAGAAGTTACGTGTATTATAGCAACTTATTTGATCTTCATGAAAACACCAGGAGTGGGGCTGTTGGTGCCCCATTTCAAGAGGGCCCAAACTAGAAAACCACCCAATTTGATTCAGTTTAGTTGGTCAAAATTTAAATTCACTAAATAGATCTACCGAAATGGTGCCGAAGTTTACGTGAGCTTGGCTGACTTTCTTACATTGATAAAGCTGAGTTGGAACTACTTCCCCCACTTTGGAAGATGGGTAGACCGAGAGAACTTGGCCCGTAAACACTGCCTGAAAATCCAAGCATGATTTTCAAAAATCATTTTTTTGATGATCTTCTCAAACCCAAGGTGCGGTTAAGTGCTTTTTTAAAATACAAGGCAGCTGATTATATTTATTAGCATGCACTTAACGTATGTATAAAATAGAATACGTATTATTAACATTGTTATTCTTTATACCTACAAAAACAATTGCTGTTCGAAGGCACTTCAAGCAGGCAGCATGTCAACCCTGAGCAACTTGCGTGTTACATCTTTGTTTTCCAGCACATAGTCTGTGCCTGGTGATGGGCAGGGGAATTCACCAGTGGACACCAACTGCTAACAAGGCGTTACTATGCCCACAGTGTGTGCATTGAACTTAAAAACTCCTTTTCAGCTTCGGATCCTACTATGAGCTTCATAAACAATTACTTCAATTGTCACATTACATGGCATTGTTCTAAATTATAAACTCCCACTGGTGTCCAGTTAGACCTTATTTCCACTCACAGGTGTCAAAATAAGGCAAGGAGGAAGGACAAGGGCGTACCCGAGCTGCCCACAGGAGGAAGGGAGTGGAAACCAGGAAAGGGGAGGAACATGCCCGCTGGTCACGGGGGCGGACAGAGAGTGATGGTGTCGCCCGCAAAGGGGGCGTCAAGGGCTTCAGGGAAACAACCCAGCAAAAGTCCTGGGTGTCCTTTATGAGCCCGGGAATGCAAATCCAAAAGCCCACAGGTGCACAGAGAGGTTCCAGTCCCCAAAGAAGAAAACACACCAGCGACCTGGCTAATGACCAGAACCGTCTCCATGAGATGTTCGGTTCTTGAGGTCCCCGGCAGAGGAAGCTAAAGGAGGAAAATGGAATTGCTATGTGAGAGTTTGCCGGGTGGAGCCAGGTTTCATGCTCAGCTCTCTGGTGGAGACTAGCCCCTCTGAGAGGGGTGGATGTCGCAGAGAGATACAGCACAGCCTGGGCTGCTTCCGTTTTTATTTTTGGTAACGTGTAATTTGTGCTGGGCTTTGACAAAAGGGCCGGGCAAGTCTAATGTGACTTCTTTGTTTGCAGACTGTGGATTGAACGTACACAAGCAGTGTTCCAAGCACGTTCCCAACGACTGCCAGCCTGATCTCAAGAGGATCAAGAAAGTGTACTGCTGTGACCTCACCACGCTCGTGAAGGCCCACAACACGCAGAGACCCATGGTGGTGGACATATGCATTCGGGAAATTGAAGCGAGAGGTCTGAGAAAGACTCTTTATTGTAGTGATTTTATTTTTACTGTTTATTTTGACCGTTGTCAAGGAAGCTTTCTTATAATTATTAAATTGACTCTCTCTCCCCACACAAGCTGAATCAGCTTCCATGTCCTACATGAACCATTCTTATATGCAATGCATTTGTGTATGCATTCAACACGTGCTTGCTGATAAGCCTTTAGTGTGTGCATTGAGGATAGAAGTCACAGGTCTCACTTTGAAGAAATTCATACTGTAGTATATGCAGAATCAGAGGGTTATAGAAGTCAGTGTTGTGGGGGTATGTATTCAACGCACTGTGGAGTCATAGAAGAAGACATTTTAACCTTATCTGAGAGCAATTCAGAAAGGGTTTAGGGCAGAAATAAGGTTTGAATCAAGTCTTAAAAAGTGCTCCTATTAAGTAAGTAAAGAAATTGTTCATCAACATATACATTTCCTACCATATAGACCTTCACTCTTAGAATTAGTTGTGTTTATTTCAAAGAGGAGAATTAAAAGATTAAAAATACCTATGCATTGAAAAATCTAAGAGTCAAGGAAGATAGAAACATTTCAAAGCAAAGGTTCTCTAGGTTATGTCTGAGTCATCTGTCCTTTATTTGTGCTGTGCTTGGCCACTCTTCAGCTCTTCAGTAGCAAATGTTCAGTGACATGGTGGGTTGAGTCTTGTTGAGGAGAACTTGGAAAACTCAGATAATTGGACCATGCAAAAAGTCCAAAGCTTTTAACCATTGTTGTGTCCAAATTGGTGTAATGTATTCTACAGGTATTCATGTATTGGCCAACGACCCCATTCTTGCCAAAACAAAACAGAAGAGGTCATTGTAGCTTATTATCCCAAGCCTTTTAGAGATAGGAAATGTAGGATGAAAACCATAGCTATTCTGTCATATCTCAGCATGTGAGAAATGCCTCCTGATTTTTGATTGCTGTGGCTGTGGGCACCTTGGGCTTGAGTAAAGTATTGGTGCAGAGTCCGAGCCGGGTGGGCATGGACAATGGTGCCAAGACTCTGGAGGAGTGGCTGCAAAAAGTAGCCCTAGGTTCTGCTGGGTAGAAAGCACTGCAATTTGGAATCAGATCGCCAGTAGCTTGCAGCCTGGACTCAGGACTGTGCCTCCCTGGAGAAGCAGGGATCATCCCACAGTGATGCTCACCAGAGACGGCAGGTACTCTGGGCACAGTACCTGTCCGATGTCTGATGTGCCCACGGGGGGCACCGCACCAAGAATGCCTCACACAAGAGCTGAATTGGCACAAGTTAGGGATCCATGCCAGGGAGTCACAGCAAAGGGATTGGCCCTACAGCCTGCAGGGTCCTGCGCATGAGCAGAACCAGAGACTGGGCTGGAAGAAATCCACGTGACGCTCCCATTCCCAGTTTCCTGGTCACCACGACCGACATCTCACCACCTCTTCCATCCATAGCAAATGCCTTCTTGTTCTATGCTCTTCTATGGCCCTTGGTTTCTATGTGATGTGGCAGAATGAAAAGACCATGGAGTTGAAGTTCAGTTCCCAGCCCTGTCTCCTACTAACTACAGAATGACCTTGGGCAAGTCACTTACTGCCTTTGCATATCTGTTCCCTCACCTACAAAAGGAATGGAAACAGCTATACAATAGACAGTGTTTGTGAGGGTTAAATGAGTTTATATTAATGACCTAGTACAGGACCCAACATATAGGACTCTTCACATAGTTACTTCTTTATGCCTTTTCTCGGAATGACCAACTTTCCTAACTTCACCTCCAAACTTGTCACTGAGCCCCCCAACAGCAGTGTTTACAAAAGGATAAAAATCTATTTCTCTCTCTAGGGCTAGTTGGGCAGGTGACCCCTATGGCTACCCCCATCTCATCTGCATCATGGCCAAGGGCAAAGGGCCGTGCTCTTCCTCCTTGAGTCCACAGCCCAGGTGCTGGGCTCCTCGCTTCCCTACACTGTGAGGATGGCATGGCCATGGCCATGGGTGTTGTTCTAAAGACCAAAGTTTCTGGTACAACAGAGGAGTGAAAAGACTGACAGGGGATGGCGGCCTTCGTGACTTCCTGCAAGCATAGCTCCTCAGCCAGCGCTTCCCCACAGCCTCGTCTGTCCACCGGCAGGGTTAGTGGTCACTGTCCTGTGTTCCCATGTGCCACTATGTCCTCACCTGCATTCCAGTGCAAGTGACAGCCATACGAGGTGGATCTATGCCAGGGATTACCACCAAGAACAGTGACATGGGTTCTCATCTTCAGAGTGACACCGGGTCTTGTCTCAGCTGACCAGTACTGGCAACCCGGACAACTGCCTTGAGATGAATTCTGAGGCTCAGTGGGACTCGGGGAGAAAGGGCAAAGGTCAATTACGAACATCCCTCTGCTGGTGTATGGTGTATACGGTGTCAGATGGATAATAGGCTTCCTGGGGTTATCGCTTTATGAGGGACATAAATATCTAATCACTGTGTTCTTTTGTACGCCTGAAGCTCATAGAATATTGTGTCAACGGTAATTGAAAAATAAGAGTGTCTCTGATGGTTACAGGAGAGGGGAAGGGCCGTGTTTGTGCCCTGCCCTTGAGGTCCTGACGCGGACCTAATGCAGGGCCTTCTCTGTGGCAGATAATCCGCTCAATAAACATTTGCCCAGTGGAAAACAGGAAGGTATGTTAGCTATCCAGTTTGACAGACTACACCGTGGTAGCAGTAGCAGCCATTTGTTGGCTTACTTTTGCTGTGGCTGCGGTTGGATGGGTCTGAAATCTGGTCCTCTGTTCCTTCGGACCCCTGGGACCTCGCTAGGCCTCAGGACCTGTCTTATGAATCGGTACGATCCAGCAGAAGCCGCACCCTTCTGTCAGCCTGCACACACAGCGACCGAGTCTCCAGAATCATTGATCAGAATTGTAGTGTCCTACCTCTGTCTGTATGGTCGTTTATTTGTTCATACAATTGAATCCATCAGGTTTAAACATGTAACATAGCATCATATTTATGATTAAACATAAAGGTGCTATAAAATGTGGATTGTCCCAACCAAATCAGGGTAACACATATGTACGACACACGTGCACACGGATGCGTATGTTCGTGGCACGGAGCTGCACACAGTACGACCCCGTGCGTTAAGGTGATGTTGGGGAGGAAGCAGGTTGCCCCCGGAAGCTGTGAAGCTGCGCCCAGCAGGCTGATCAGCAAAGAGCACGGGAGGTCAAGGGTGGAGAGAGGCGGACACGTGGGTTTGCCCTACAGAGCCGGGCAGGAAGGCGGCCACAGCGTGAGGTCTCTCCACTGACGCACAAGCCAGTGAAGGCAAGCTGGCAAGGAAACTGAGGTGGACAAGTCCACGTTCTGACGTGACAGCGTGTAATACGCAGGGCCCGGCCCACGGGATGCCCCTGTTTTATGAGCTGGCAACCCTCACCAAAACCCCGAGCTTGGAATCTGCAACAGAACAACGCCGAAACCGCGTTCACGTAACCAGCTCGGAAAGGGTATCACTTCCGCCAGAGCCCGCGGGGCGGCACTGACAGCGCTGCCTCGTTTCCGACTCACACAGTGCGGGTATGAACTTAGAGTCTTGTTTAGATCGTTCGGGAAGCTAAAGTCTGGCTGTCTTTTTTTTTTTAACAGGATTAAAGTCAGAAGGCCTTTACAGAGTCTCCGGGTTCACCGAACACATCGAAGACGTCAAAATGGCATTTGACAGAGGTAGGCTGGCGCCTTCTTGAAGTTGGTTAACCGTAGCGCTCTCTCTCGGAACCAGAGTTTATGCTGAGCAGCACTGGGGTTTCGGGGCTACTGACAGCTGTTCTTCAAGCAGGCAAGGAACAACGCTTTAGAAATCTCATCGTTCTCTGCCTCTCTGGGGGAAGTGTTTCCTTAAGAGCTGGGGACAAGTGACCACACGGGGAAGTGAGTTGGAAGTACTGCTTGAATGGGTAGCCAGCATGTGGTGCCTTTAAGATTTTTAAGTTGGTTGCCCAGTATTGATAGTCAGTCCACGTGGCACAGGGCGGAGAGTGGGGGAGGGTGGCTTCTACATCTTCTCCTTCTCCCAAAGCTCCAAACAAGAAGGCATAAGGGACGGGGGGCACTGCTAGAGTGAAGTAAGGAAGCCAGTGGGAGTTTAGGAAGTAACCCCTTTGTTACTTATGACCATGTCATATGCCCTCTTCTCTTGAGAACTTGTTAAAAGTTCAGTTCACCGGGGAGGTCCACCCGTAGGACTCATCCAAACAACTGGGTGAGCCCAAAAATCTGCATTTCTAATAAACAATTGAATTAATTCTAGTGCAACCAGTAGAATAGTAGGAAGGTCTCTGATGATCTGGCCGCCCTATCTGTTCAGGCTCATGGCCAGCTCCTCCTTCCTGTGCCCTTGACACCTGGTGACACTGAACTACGCTTCACCTGTGTTGACGGCAAGGCTCACAGCACTCTGGCCATCAAGAACGTGCTCCCGTCTATGGCTGGTGGACACTCCCTGTTCATCAGGTGTCGGCTCAGGTCCCTCTGCTTCCGTGAATCCGCCCTGACCGCCCCACACTGGCCTAAGAGCTCCATGTCCGTTTGCTGTCCACCCCCCACGGTGTCACATGGCTCCAGTGGAGCAGTCTCCCCATTCCCGTAGTTGCTGAGTTGCATGCCTGACTCCCAACAAGACTAGAGCGATCGGGAGGGGGTGCGGCTTCTCTCCTTCGAGTCGCTGGGCTGCCCCGTGCCGGCGCACGGCAGGCTCTCCACACGTGTTTGTTAACGACGTAAAGAGGATCGAACGGCATCTCCGTACATGCTCACTGTTTTCGTCCATCGGCTTTTTTCAACCCTCAGAACCAAACCTGCTGAGGCGTTTGTTTTCTTTCTTTCAATTCTCTGTACAAAAGAAAACGCTAATAGTCCCTATGTGGTAGACAGACTTTTTTATCCAAAAAATATTATAGTCCAGGATAGTTAAGCTAGACCGATATTTGCAAATGGTAAAACAAAAAGGTTAAAATGTCTGGAGAAATACATATTGCAAAAATGGCAAGAAATGTTACATTACTCCTACATATATGAGGAAAGATTAAATTTTCTCAAATTAAAGTCCTAGAAACCTGGGGGCACAAGAATCAAGTTTAAAAAAACCTCAATGAGCCTGAAAGAGGCCATAGAACCTGAAGATTCTCAACAATTACTTTGTGTATGTCACCTTCAAATCCAAGTTCAAAGAATGTGGGTGGATCTAAATAAGGGCTTCTTGATTTTTTTAAAATAAGGTTGTTAGTGTATTCTATTATGAATCTTTGTGTCCAGAATATAAATGTTTTGCAAAATTTCTACTTAGCAAATTACGAGGGGCTGGGACCCAAAGAACTAGGTTAAGTCTATTTCATTACCCTTTGGCTTACCCTGAGACCCAACATCATTCTCACCGAACTTCTTTTTGTTACTTTCTGCATCTCAGTGCTATTATTATAGAAGCCTAAATAGTGAGCTGAGACTTGTAAGGAGGCATTCACTGTGGATGTTTTTTCTCTCTGGGCACGCTTTCCCTTGGTGATAATAAGGTCTTAATTAGGAATTGGATCACTGATTGTTTTCTCAGATGGTGAAAAGGCAGATATATCTGCCAACATCTATCCAGACATCAACATCATCACGGGTGCCCTTAAACTGTACTTCAGAGACTTACCCATTCCTGTCATCACCTATGACACCTATTCCAAGTTTATGGAAGCGGCCAGTAAGTATTAAGAACCAATTGCTTATTTGTACCAAAGTTTTAAGTACAGTGATTTTGAATTCAAGAAAATGAAAACTCAGAACCGTTGAATGCCTGCATGAGCCGCTCGCTTTGCCGAGTGTGGGCACACTCGTACCGTTGATAGAGAAGCAGACAGTCGGCACCCGCTGAGCTGAACCGGGACCGAGCCGGTTCCGCTGGGCGGCAGCTGGCAGCCAGGTGGTTCTGTCCCTCCCATCGTTGACTGTGCTGGGAGCCAGCAGAGTCAGGCCCACGCTGTTTGGTGTCAGAAAAGCAAGAATTTTCTGAAATCAAAAAGTAGACATCCTCCAATGAGGACGCACAGGTCAGCACCTTGCATCCATCAGGCAGAATTCCAGTACCCCGCGTTTTGCCCACTGAGGCTGGTCAACGTCAGGAACAGGCATCGATGACGCCGTGACAGGTCCTTCGCTGGGAACTCTCCCCAGAGTCCTCGGGTTTGGTCTTACCGACCCAGAGGAGCAAACACCGACCCATTTCTCAGAGCGGGAGGCGAGGCCCGGGAAGCTGAGCTCACAGGTTCAGGAACGGAGAGCCCTCTCTGGGCCTTGTTTCCTGGTGGGTCATTCGGGGTTTGTCACCTACGCCCACTGTCGTCGGGAAAGAGGGCTCCATGGGAAAGGGGGTGAGGGGACCACACGTCGCCTGGGGAAGGAGAGGTTCAGACGCTGGAATGCACCATCAGGTGTCACACCCCCTTTGAGGAAGGTTATAAGAACAGATCATCCTTAGGGTGTGTGCTACTAATCACAGTAACGAGACAGGGAAACGCGCAGGCAGGCTGGGCACGTGGCGCGAGGGCTGTGGCCCTGCGTCCTGGGAAGAGTGGGCCTTCCGGGGTCCTGGTGATCCGGGGCAGCGAAGTTCTAGCAGCAGGAGGGGTGATGGGAGCACTCGCTTTGCTTGGCTGCCAGAGACCTAAAAAGCAGAAGCACGCCTGCTTCCTCCCATTGTTCAGGTGCCCGGACCTGCCCCCTGACCTGGACAGTACACCAGGCCTGCCTGTGCCACCACTTCGGTGAAAAGTGTCCCTCATGCAGGCTGAGGCTGTGGCCCCCGGGCGTTGTGCAGGGTGCTCAGTTACGGAAGACTGCCCAGGAAAGGGGTTAGAGTTCAAGAGGACACCGCCAGCTGTGACCCACTTTAACTTAAATCTTGTGACAGTGACATTTCTGGCAAGCACGCCATTGAGAAGGCAGGCAGGGAAGAGTTTGTGCCACCAGGAAGAATGAGGCAGGCCACGCGACATTGGTCACTTTAGGTGAAATGTTGCCTGAAATCGTGCGACCTTGTTAGACGTCCCTTCCTCGGAGGGGGACGTCTGCAGCCCAACTCCTCGTCACTGCCTCCGTGCACACTGGCCCGCCCGAGGGTGCACTGATGGTTCTGCTCTGTGGCCTTGGCAGAAATCGCCAACGCAGACGAGCGGCTGGAAGCGGTCCACGAGGTGCTGCTGCTGCTGCCCCCGGCCCACTACGAGACGCTCCGCTACCTGATGATCCACCTGAAGAAGTGAGTGGCACCTCCCGTCCCCACCGTCCGCCCCCCGGGCATTCACGCGTTCGGGGGAGCCCACGGCCTTCCACCCCCGCCCCCCGCCCCGCGTGGCCAGGCCATCCTCTAAAGTGAGCCGTGCCGCCTTCTCCAGGCCGGAACCGTCACTGTGTCCCGGGCTGCTCCGTCCTCTTTCTGAGGGTCAGCTCCCCTAGTGGGGACTGTTGGGGTCCTCCTGTCACAGGTGAGATCGCTGAGGCTTAGGGGAGGTTTCACAACGGGCACAGAGAGGCAAGGGGGGACAGGATGGACACCCGGCCGTCCCACCCGGGGCCCACGCTTGGCCTCAGCCCGCGTGCACACCGCCTCCATGTCCCCCTGCCCCCCTGCACACGCCCCGTGCTCTGCCTTCTCCTCTTCGCCTCCCGCCCTCCCCAGCCCCAACTCCCGTGCCTGCTGCCGTCTGGGCGAGCGCACTACCACCCTGCTCTTTTGTTTTTCTTGATGTGTTGGGTATCTATCACCACATAACCAATTGCCCCAAAACTAAGTGGCTCAACCCAGGAAGCATTTATCACCTCACATCTCTGTGCTCAGGAACCCAGTGTGGCTGGGGTGTGGGGTGCAGGGGCTCTAACGAGGCTGCCGTGCGCCTGACGGCCGGCTGCAGTCTCATCTGAAGGCTGGACTGGGACACCGTCCACCTCCAAGTTCACTCACCAGGCGGTTGGCAGGTCTCGGTCCCTCAGAGCCTGTTGAACAGGGGCCTCACTTTCTTGCCAATGCTCTGGGAGGTCACTGTCCCTCCCCTGCCCTATGGGTGTCCCTGTTGGCAGCTCAGAAAATGGCAGCTGCTTCCGTCAGACCCAGCAGGCACGCACACCCAGCGTGAAAGACACTGTCTTGCTGTTACTCACCGCCAAAGGGACAGCCCATTGCTTTTGCTATCGTCTCATTGGAACCAAATCAGCAGGTCCGACACATACTCTCGGGATAGGGACTACATGAGGGTAAGAATCCCAGGGATCCCTGGGGGCCAGCTCAGCGGGTGCCTGCCACAGAGGCTGGCTACACGCATCATCTGTGTGAGGGCACGCGAAGCGGACGCGTGTGGGAGTGTTGACAGGTCACGAGCACCTCTGGGCTCAGACTTTTACCTAACCCGTGGCTCTCTCCTTCACCATACGTGTACAATGGGGTCATTGAGTTGGTCTTGGGCATGTGAGATGCTAGAGGGGTCCGGGCACCCCTGTGCACCCTCCTCTGTGTTTCTGGAAGATACACGATGGCAGCCCATTCTTAGATAAAATGAACCAAAAATTGCCTATACGACTCTTTTCAGATCCATTCTGAAAGCAAGTTGGAAATACTGCATAAACGCTTGCTGAGGTTTTTTCCTTCCTACCTTATAGAGCATGTAAATACTGTTGCTCATGTTCAAGTTGATCAGACATGTAACATTTAGCTCAGAAGATTTCCATCTTGATTAATTTATTGAATGTAAGAGTACAAATAATTTGGGGGTATTAGACTAGGAAGGTCAGCCTGGGTTTTAATTAACTCTAAGTGACTTCTTTTGGTGTCTAGTTGTTATAGTTTGGAGACAAAGCATCATAATCAGGAAAAATTCTGACATGTCCCAATTGCACCTTAAATGCCAATAATTTAGTGTTTTTCTTGGGGCGGGGGGAGACGGGGATGCTAGCCACCTTGTTTGACCAGACGTGGTGCCTGACTTAATGGGGAGGCCTGAGCCGTTTTAGTGAAGAATGTTCTCTCTCCTACCTCTCTCTTAGCTTTGCAACATGAAAGTAATGCAAGCTGAACTGACCTTCCTAAAGTAATGCGAAATGGCTAATCTTAATTAGCTCCAAGAGAACAGACACAAAGAGATGGCCTTCCGTGCCAAACCTAAACTTGTTTTAATCATATTTTCTCTTCTTGGAGAAAACCTACCCCCTTTTAGATCTATTACAAATGTCCTAAAACGTAAGTTTCTTAAAGCAAGAATCTGGAGGATTGTCATTTTATTCCACTGGAAGGTATTAAGCCACCTTTGGAGTCTGAATTTCACTCTGAAAGGCTTTGTAGTCCTTATCTGGGTATTGAAATGATAATTTTTTTCATTCCCAACAGTAATTACTGCTCCAGACCTCATCCTCTGGGAACTAGGATTAGTGTCCAACTGCTTTCCCATGTGGCCACATTCCAGCCATCCACCTGTCCCATGATAGTGGCCCAGCTGTCCGTAAACACAGGGCAGCCCCATCTGACAAGTAATCTTCCTCCTCTGGCACTAGCCCTGCAGGGAGGCCGGGAGTCTGCCCTGGGCGTTCCAAGTTTGCGGCTTACAGAGCCGAGGGAATAGACAAGAGGAAAGAAAGACTTCCACGCCAGCCTGGACTAGGCCCTGTGTGCCCTGCCTGTTGGCCCCATGTGCCCTGCGGGCTGGGCCTGTGCGCCCTGTGGGCCGGGCCTGTGCACCCTGCGGGCCGGCCCTGTGCGCCCTGCCCGTCGGCCCTGTGCGCCCTGCAGGCCATCCCTGTGCACCCTGTGGGCCGGGCCTGTGCACCCTGCGGGCTGGGCCTGTGCGCCCTGCCCGTCGGCCCTTTGCCCCTGCGGGCCATCCCTGTGCGCCCTGAGGTCTGGGCCTGTGCGCCCTGCGGGCCGACCCTGTGCGCCCTGTGGGCCGGGCCTGTGCACCGCGCCGGCCGGTGAATCATCGGCCCCTTCAGAGCAGAGTTCCCTAAATGACCGTCTCACATGTGTTTAGTAAGAAGGGCTGGTTTTCTTGTTTTAAGGATTGTGTCTCCAGCAGATCCCTTTAGCAATCTGCTTCCACGGGCTGAAGGCCATGTCAGCCATGGAAAAAGAAAAAGAAAATCAGAAAATTACCTTTTTAAAAATATTTTTCTGCCATTCTGACTCTCAATTTTCTGGGTTTTTTTAAAATATTTTATTTCTGTTTTTATTATTAAATTTATTGGGGTGACATTGGTTAGTAAAATTACAGCAGTTTCAAATGTACAATCCTATCAGGCACCATCTGTGTGTTACATGGTGTGCTCACCACCCAGTCAGTTCTCCTTCCCTCACTCCCACCCACCCCGATGTTCTCTTGCAGTTCCCCACCCGGAGTTGTCCTTGGGGCGGGGGGGTATGCATATAATCAGCATATAAATTTGTCCACAAGTCGGTACGATGTCTCTGCATCTGTGTTTGTTTCACAGGGTGACGATGAACGAAAAAGACAACTTAATGAATGCTGAAAATCTGGGGATTGTGTTTGGGCCCACCCTGATGAGACCCCCCGAGGACAGCACACTCACCACACTCCACGACATGAGGTACCAAAAGCTCATCGTGCAGATTTTAATAGAGAACGAAGACGTTTTATTTTAATCCGACGTGAGCTGCGTGGCCCAGCCCCATCGGAGTTGGTGAGCTTATGGGAATAACAACATCTCTCACACGTGCTTCGTTTTCTGAGCGAGCGACCGGGCTTCCCGGACCCCGTGCATGGCCAGGTCGGCTGCTGTGTCTCGTAGACACTCATCTCCTCCACGTGAAGACAGCAAGGGCGGGGTGAGCAAGGGCCTGGGGTTGGGCCGTGCCTCGTGTGTCTGTCGGTTTGGCTGGAAGAGTGATTAATAAATCTTTAACTTATTTAAAAAACAAAAAAACAATGTAGACCTTTAAACTTCAGTCTAAATAATAAAAGGGAACTTAATTCATAGAGGTACTTGATACAGTTAGACATTTTCCACTTACAAAAAGAAGACAATTCTATATGGTAAATGTTAAACAAAACTTATATTGTAAAATGTATTTTTATTTCAGCTGCAAGAATGTTACTTTATTTTAGCGAATAGAACTCAATGCAGTGCATTGATTATTCCCCCGTGTCCCTTGTCCTGCCTCCTTGCTGTGACCCCTGGGAAAGTTTACCGCGAATGCAGTATTATCTTGACATACCTCTGTCCTCCTCAGTGCTTTGCAATGAAATTCCACCCACCACCTGTGTCCCTGTTCTTGATAGAGTTTTCTGTTAAGCACTGGCGTTTTGCTATTGTATGGTATATGTTTATAGCAATCGTAGGACGGTCTGAAACATCCACAAACTTTCTTTCTCTAAAAATTTTGTAAGATCCCAAAGTGCATATGTTTTGGAATTGGTCATAGTTTTCCTATATCACGCGTGCATATCCCAGCATATGCAGAATGTGTCGTTTCACATAACATAATTTGGGTGCACTGGTTGTAGTAGACCGTAGTTAAAAAAAAAAAAAATCAGCATTTTTTTTTCTCTCTTTTTTTTTCGGGCAAGCATTCTAGATTCGTGTGTTGATACCCAGTTGTATTTTTACCACATTTCTGTATTTATGAAAAGTGAATCTACAGAATAATTTTTTATTGTTTTCCCATTGTTGTTTTATAAATAAGCCTATTTTTGAAAGTAAGAATGAATAAGTTTGGTTTCTACGCATATCTGTTCCTCTCTGATAAAAGGTCTGTGTGGATAATAACTCAATACCATTTTATTGCTGTAGTTCCATCTGATCGGTTATGTTTATCTTAGCATGAGCTTTTCCCGCCAAGATTTCTATATTTTGTAACATAGGTAAACTATTTAAAACATCAGAGATTTTTGGTTTTGTTCTGTTTCTCCGATCCCACTGCAATGTCTTTTCCTCTGATGGTCGGAGATGGGTGATGTAATTACTCATGGTCTTGTCCGGGAGTGACCAGAAGGGAATTGCTGTGCTGAGTGAGCTGACCCGAGGAGGGCAGTGCAATTGTCCTGGAAAGTTCCAGGCGCCGTACGGATGGACCCCAGGGCGCACGGGGGTCAGAGCGCCTCCGCTCGGTCCCTGACGCTGGCGCCCCTCCCAGCTGTACAGATTTGTCTGTTGTAGCTACGTACTTCTTGATACTGTCAGAAACTATCTGGAAATGGTTTTATTTTGTGAAGTGAGCAATACTTTGTAATTTATGATAGTATAAATGGAAGGAAATCATTAAATGTATTAAATTCTTCTGTCGATCACTTTGGAGTACGTGCAGGAGAGCTGGGGGATGGGGGGATGGGGTGGGGAAATGGGGAGGATATTCAAAACGCTGTTCCCAGATGCGTTTGACGATGTAGGCTGACCAGACGTCCCGTTTTAAACGGGACAGGAAACAACGGGACTGTCGTGTTTCAGACGGTACGCACGGTCAGCCTGGTCTCACCGGGCTAAACTCAAGGGGTCAGCCCACAGTGAGGTTCCGATCAGCCCCGAAACCCGACGCGGAAACAGGCGTCCCACGGAGTCCCCACCTCGCCGCCCCGCTGCCTCCCCTGCGGGGACAGCCAGCCTGGTTGGCCGGCCTGAGGCTCCGGCGCTCACGCCCTCCCGGCCTTTCCCAAGACCTGCTGCGCTTAAGCGATGCACCGAGGGAGGGGGGTTCACAGCCAGTCACCCGAGACGAGCTGCAGGAAAGCAGAACCAAAGCTTTGGACCTGGAAAACCTCAGTTCGAATCCCGGATCTGCCCACGTTCACCTGCACGTGACCTTCAGGGCTGAGTCTGCTCACCTGAGAAACGGGGCCGGGACTCTGATGGCGATGGCTCAGACGAAATGAGGCCGTCAGGAGTAGCGTTCTCGCTCTTCCCGTTGCCTTGAGAGGCTGTAACGTGGCGGGAGACGAGGAGGTCGTCCCCGCGAAAGGCCAGTCCAGGTAACGACATGGCTGCCACCACAGGGCTGGACACTGTGCGGAGAGCTGCACGTGACCCCCGTCTGTGAACACGATGATGACACCCGATCCCCATGCTTCTGTCTGAAGCCTGCCCACCCATGCCCATCGCCCCTCCATCGGGCAGCCCGGCGTGGCTCCTCCTCCGGCCCGGGCATCCCTGCGTTGGAATAACTGGTGGTTAGACCTGACGGGAGCCGGTGCTGTCTCCAGCAACACGCTGAGGCGTCCACAGGGGGCTTGTGGGAGGTAGGGTGGGAGTTGGGGTGGGGGCAGGGAGGACCCTCCTCTTTCCCCCAGGAACATAAATGGGCCCTGCGTCTCCACAGCGCAGAGGGGCCCTGGGGCAGAAGTTCAAGGACAGCAGCGTGGCGGGGCAGAGGGAGGGGTGGTGAGCTGGGCAGAGGGAAGCGCGTCCGGAGAGGCCCACGTGTGGCCCAGGGCGTCCTGACCACACGGAAAACCCAACGCGGTTGCCTGCAGCTTCCCGAGACCCATCAATCCCCAAGTTCACAGTCGGTCTTTTGATTTTAAAAATAATTTTTAAAATGTTGATCTTTATCAGGCGCTTACTAACGGGCCAGACACTGTGCACATACTTGGAAGCAAGGAGGCTTATCTCACTGCAAGAATTAAATAACTTTAATCTGGCTGGACAGAGAAAGCTGGCCACATGATTTTGGACTCTAACGTACGGGGAAAGGGGGCTACTAGTGTTTTCTTTTTAAAATAAACTTAATTTTGGAATATTTTAATATATATTCAGAAAAGTCTCAAAGATACTCCAGAGAGTTCCTGTGTGCCCCTTACCTACTTTCCCCCTCATGGTAACATCTTATATAAGCACGCAGTACACTTACCCACAGTAATAAACCAACACTGGTACACCACGATGAACTAAACTCCAGGCTTTATTCAGATCTCACAGGGGTTCCACTAATGTCCTTTTCTGTTCCAGGACACAGTCCAGAGTACCACGTTGCACTTAGCATGGATGGGTTTTCAGGGACAGGTGACACAAGACCCAGTTTGCATCTGTAGGATGTAGCCTGGATGGGGAGCTATCAAGTCAGACATCAATAGAGGAGACTGAGTAAGACTTAGGAGGTGGAGTTGAAAAGGTTTGCTTACAGCCTGGATTTAAAAATCAAGGATGGCTTGCGGGTTGCTTAAGTTGACCACTGAGTAATATTCACTGACATGAGGACAAAAAGAAGAGCCAGGGACACTTGGGGAGGGGTGGAAGAGGTGAGGAAGGTGAGGGGTTCCCTTTTGCACATGATGAAGTGGAGATACCCGTGACACCTCCAAGCAGAGCTGTTCCATGAACGATTGCATTAGCAGACCTAAGCCGGGAGGTATGGATTTGGGAGTGACCCCGAGGGTTGGAAAGGAGCAGCCAGGGACATGGGACAGAGTGCAGGAGAGGCCTGACTCAGAGCTCCCTGGGGCACCATCGTTCAGGAGATGGGGAGAGAGAGGAGAAAGCTAATGAAGTCCATTTCGTGTCCTAAAACATGGAGGGTCTCAGGCGTGCAGTTCTGAGAGACACTTTCCTGTGTCAGGGATATCTCACAATGTCCGAGTCCATTTTTGTTTCCCTTAGATTTATTTTGCTATGGGCGAGGCACCATGTTTGAGCCCATGTTTCACAGAGGTTGGCTCAGTTAGATGCTGTGTAAATAAATGCAAAGGAGCCAGTGTCGTGTTGTGTTTTCTTTTTTTCTAAATTGAGTTGAAAAGGCGTTACCATACTCAAGTATGTCCCACTAGACTCTGCGCATACCTCTAATCCAGTTCTCACAAAGTGTGTACTGTGATGATACATTCTGTCTCCCTCTAACAGACAGGTTCCTTGAGATCAAGAGCCTTGTGTCAGTCCTACTCATCCTGAAGGTCTCCACTCAAGGTTTACCTCCTGTCTGAGACTTGCCCAGGCAGACAACACATGCAGGTCGGACCATGAAGTTCGCAAATTCATCCTAGAAAAAGTGCTACATACTCGGTATCACTACAGACACCTGATGGAGTTCTTTGTACAGTGCTGCCAACAAAAGCACACGGCGGCAAGTTCACAAGCTTAATTGTCAAAATCTGGGTATGACAACAGCTCTGATGGCCATTCCAGAAAGAGGTCCGAAATTGCTTTGAAGGGTGAACTAGGTGCTGGCGTCAGTGCACAGCTTCTCAGGGGAAGTACTTGGAAGGTGACCATAGTGATATTCAGCAATGGGGTATGTAGCGTTTTTCTAGGATGGGTTTGCAAAATTAATTGTCCGACATCGTAGCAGGTGCCAGCCATAAACATGTGGCAGTACAGAAAGTTAAGAGGACTCTAGAGAGTTGGGTTTAACGAGAACATGACGATGTGTGAGCGACAGGGAGGGAGGAGGAGGTTAAACAAGCAGGCCTGTACCAGGGACAAAGAAACCTATGTGCCAAGCACAAATCCAACTTAGGTCTGTTTGGTGACACCAGAAGAATTGAGCAGAGGATGTAAGACCAGAGATGTGGAAGCTAACCAGGAAGCTGTTACAGGCATGATGACCTGAACTTGACTCCCAACAGGAGGGACGGAGAAGAGTCGTGGGTGTGAGAAATAGCTAACACTTTGCCTACTGCTCACGAGTTTTCTCGTTTTTCATGCGTCATCTATTATGGACCTTAGATGTCAACACACTGTCTTGTCCACATCGAATGAAGCAATCTCATTGGTGGAAACCATGCAGGTCAATCTACGAAAAACTATATAATTGCACCAACCTATAAAGCATTGCAGTTAACATTGTATTTTGGTCATTCGAATAGTCTTTGAATGTGCATAGAGATTTCTATGCGGTATGCAATGAGGTTGTCAGGACTTACTGATTTGATATTGAGGGTGAAAGAGTCACGAATGCATCCCCACATCCGGTTTTCGCAGCTATGTGAACACAGTAGATGCTCCGTTAACCGAAGTCCGTTAAACCGGAAGTCTATTAAACCGGAAGTCTGTTGACTGGAAATCGGTTGACCAGCCGGTTGCTTGAGATTTTGCCGGTTGCTTGTGTTCTGGTTAACAGAGCGTTTAGGTATTTTCATCTGGCATCTACCCGTCCCCATGGGTGCTGGTTAACTGAGAGTCTACTGCATTTAGGAAGGGCAGCAGGTTCCCTAGGGGCTGAAACCATTAGCACCCTTTCTTTGCAGTTCTAAGGCATCAGCACCTACTGCTACCTAGCAGATGAGGGACTTAGGGCAGTTTTAGCAGTTTGCTGCGCCCTGAATGTTTGAAGCCATGCTACACCTGTGTCATGCTGTGACATGGTGCACACACAGCGTGGTGGCCCCACAAAAGCACTGGATTAAGAGCCACCAGACCTGGCTCGGTCACAGAGCAAGGCTTTGATGGTAACATTTCTGAGCCTCAGGTTTCTCCCCTTTGAAGTGTGAAGATGAATGAATGCCTGTCTGCCTGAGTGGCCCACCAGCCTCAGGGTCATCGCGGAGGCCACAAGGCCTGGGAGCAGGGGTGGAGATACTGTCGCACCTGCTGTCACATCTTCACACCACTGGGTCTGGCTAGCTTTGGCGCTTACACCCCACCTCACCCCCACCTCACCCCCACACGGACTCCGGACTGCTCTCCCTGGAGCCCCAGCAGCCTCCCCACAGCTTTGGATTTATGCTCACTTGGCTTCTCAGTTGCTGGCACACTTGCTCACTCCCTTCTTTTCAAAACCCTCTCTTAGCTGCAGAGACACCCCCTTACCCCTTATCCCATCCTCTACTCATTCTTCCAAGTCCCTGGGCACACCTCCAGTGCTGAGGCTCGCCCTGCTTTCTCTGTAGCCAGTCACATCCACTTTGGTTCCAAAGGCTACCTGTCAACACATCTAAATGATCCCTAAGAGTCAGTAAGTCCCCAGTGTCCTGTGACAAATCCCTTCTGCTTAAACCAGCTAGCATATGACCTGCCGCCCATGGCCAAGGTTCCTAGTGAACGGCCCTGAAGCCCTGACTCTCAGCTCTCCCGCGGTCCAGTCCACCATGCTCATGCCGCATCAGAACAAGTTAAAAATGCAGAGTAAGTCAAGAGCATTGCTACGGCAACTCCAAAATTTCTCTCTCTGAAATGAAATCCTGGGAAGTGTGTGGCTCACTTCTCTATTTCCCCTGATAGACCCTCCCAGTGGGATGGTAAACTAAGAAATTGTCTTCATACCCTCTGAGCATTCCTTGCACAGTAGGGCTGTCATCTAGTCTCAAGTCTTTGTGGCCTTGGCTGAAATGTGGTGACAATAAGACAAGTCTCATTTAAAATCCTGTAGCATATGTTTTTGGTTTTTTTTTTTTTTAAATAAGGATGTTTTGCTTTGACAATCAGGAAACAAAAGCATGTTTTGACAATAAACATTTAAGCAGTTTAAAGTAGATGAGCCACAGGAAATGCAGGTTCACCTGATAGATGGTTGTCTATTAGCAAAGGCTAGCAGATCACTCAGCATGTTCCAGAATTCACCAAGTCAGAAAAACAGAAATAATAATGCTTACCTCAAACACATAAAAAAATAATAATCTATCTGTTTGATAGATCTAAAGAGAGCATCATACGCATAACACACATTATTTAGAAGTATGGAGATGGGTAAATGCCAGGAATAAAACCCCAAAATTGTTGGGAGTGACTGGGGGGAGGCAGAGCAAAGGAATGGGATTGGAAACCTCTGTAATTTTTTATAAACCCTGTAATAACAATTGACTCTTAAGTTATGTGCATATATTACTTTAATAAAATAAAATCTAATTTTGGGGGGGCGGAGGGGAAATGGCACCATGTTGACTGAAATAGCAGGAGCAAGATGCTCCTCTCTTTCTCTCCTTCCGTCGGAGCCCATGATGCAGGTTATTTATTAAGATCCCAGGAACTTAATGGCTTGTGCCCTTGCCACAGTGTGGTAGTGACGTTACTCCTAAGGATTTTGTCTTAGGATTTATTAATCCTTTTCTGGTAACGTTGCTTTCAAGCTTAACTGAGCACACTTCCTCCTTTAACTGCAAGTAATGAAATTTCGGTGCTGAAAGCATAAAGAGCATTCTTGAATCACATACAGAAAACTTCTACTTGATTTGATTTAATCATTAAGTGTGCTCCTGAAAAAAAAATTAAATTCATGGCAAATTGTATATTGCATACTCTCCAGTGTATTTTTCTATCATGGTCTTGAGAGGAAAAAGAAATTGGCCCCAACCCACAATAACAACAGTAATCTTTAAGACTTTCTACCATTACTTTCAAAAAACACTTGGAAGTGATGGATGTGTAGTTTGTTCACATAATTTTCCCATATAGCCAATGAAAGAAATTAGTCAAGGAGAAACTCGCACGTACTGAGTGCTTATTATGTGTCAGGCATGGGACTAGAGACTTTAATAAATGTGTTTGTTGTCTGCTTTAATCTTGGCAACCCCGCAGACATGTAGATAGTGTTTTACCTAGTCTACATAAAGAAACCAGAGCCTACAGCGATTAAGTAATTCTCCCAAAGCCATACAGTTAGTAATTCAAACCAACCATCAAGTCTTTTCACAAGAAATGTATATAATTACAATTCCCAGCGTTAATTTGAGCTTTCTGTTCTCTGTGATTCCATAGAGCTTTAAGGTTTAAGCAACCATGTATGATTGAGCATTGTTCTAAGGGGAAAACTTAGAGAACAACGGCCTAGAATTTTTAAAGTCTGACTCTCTCTTTTGATGTAACAACCTTGATACCAACATTTACTGTCCTAATGATTGCCTAAAACACACTATGGGATTCCAATAGCAATATCGGAAGAACACTGTGTTAGAGACAGAGTAACTCGAACCCAATCAAAATAACTCCACCTCGTATGGTCCTATAACCTGAAGCAAACTGCTCCAACTTTCTAAGATAAAACTGTGGGGTTTCTAGCACCAACGTCTCAGGGTTGCTCTTCCATAACTAAGGTGGAAAGAGCACCATCCACACGGTAAAGGCCGACAGCGAGAATTTTAAATGTACCATTATTATAAAAGGTGTGTAGCTGCACCTGCAGCCGTTTCTCGCTGTGTAAGTGAAATTACATCAAATAGATAAACCTGGATGTTCACGAAGAGACCGTTCAGTGTAAGATTCCTGTGTTAACGCTGAGCTGAGCTGAGCTGAGTCCCCAGATTTTGGTAGACCTCCCCTGGCAGCCGGTGACTTAGGAAAGCAGCTGCTCCTTACGGATTTCTTCCTACGTAAGTTTGACATTGGCCTTGTTGCCAATGGTGAGGAAGCCAAAAGATTCACTTCCTGTGTCACGTTACCCTTCCATCAGATAGCCACCTTCCACCTGTGCTCATGTGACATAATGAGCTGACACACTGACAAACCACAAATGAGAAAACTAGAACCTGGCAAAGGAGCAAAACCGGATCAAGACTTTGAAAGGCGAAATCAACAACTGCAGATAGCAGGTCACCTTTTCGAGGAGCTTGTTTACCCCAGCCCTGACTGGGAACCAGGTGACCCGCCAGGGAGCATTACCTGGGGTGGTAGCACATGACTTACTGACATCAGTGATTTTCTAACAGACAATACAGTTGAATTATCTTGGTTTCCTGAAATAGTCAAGATGTGCTGCAGAGTCTTGCTCCCAGATGTCATGTCCTCTCATCATTCACTGATTTCCTAAGTACAATACAGCAGACTCCCAGCTAACCGGCACTCTTGGGGATTGGTAGATGCTGCATCATTAACACATTCTCAAACCAGCAGGGAGGGAGGGAGGTGGGAAAGGGAAGGGAAGGGAAAGGATGAAAGAAGTGAATGTCCCTGGGTAGAAAGCACATGAATAATCTTTGTTTTCTTTGCTTTGATTAGCTATATTCCTTAAGTTTTCTCAGTCTGTGCTTTCCTTTGTCCAGTTCCCATTATACATGCATTAAAGGAAGATAATAATTTCCCAGCCTCCAGTGCAATGCCAGGTGTGCTAGGATTGTGAATGACAGGTTTAACCTCAAAAGTTCTCATCAGACTTCCTAGTATGCAAATCTTGCTCTCTAGAAATTCATTCACTATTGTCTTTGAGTGTAATCATTTATTACACTTGAAGGTTCACCTGAGAAAAACGCAATTTAATAAAAAAAGAAAAAGAAGTGAAGCATCTTTACTCAAACCATCCATACATTTTTTGTTTGTTTGTTTGTTTTTTGGTGGGTTCCCTGAGCGGGAGTTGAACCCAGCCTGTGGCAGTGAGAGTGCCGAGACCTAGCCACTACACCACCAGGGAACCCCCAATACATTTTTGAAAGATAAATTATTATTAAGAAAGGTAATATGCCCACTCTAAGCATATTTAAGTGCTATAACATTAAAAATCACCTCCTATTCACTGGATCGGTAAATCACCTTTAATGTATCTACAAGTGTCCCCCTTACAGAACCAAACAGCAGGATTCCTAGACGGACAGTTACAGAACCCAACAGTATTTGTCTAACACTAACCTTCTTTGTGGGAAGTGGATTTTTGCCTTTGGGGTTTGTTTTTTGTTTTTATTTCCTCCATGGAAATAGTTGTGAAAATTTGTATAAATTAAAATAGTTCTAGATTAAAATAATTTTTTAAAATAGTCTTAATTGCTTTGATTCAAAACTTCCTTTAAAAGTCAAATGACTAGGACGTCTCAGGTAAACTGATGAGGATCTGATGATTCTCACCTTTTGGACTTAATCAAGCTTGCTCATCGAGGCACTGCCCACACACCTTTACCTACTCATCCCTTTAACTCCACGCCTTCCCAATGAACGTGCCTTATTTTACAGATGTGTCCCTGCCTCTAAAAACCATCCAATAATTTAAACATTTCACTAAATCTTCCTTCCATGAAGACCTCAGACTGTATCCAGGAGGGATGTTTTGGCTACAAGTAACAGGAAACTGTGTTTAAATCAGTGGTTAAATCATAGGAATAAGTATTATCTCACTGAACTAGCAGTCTGGAGGTAGGTGGTCCCAGGGTTCTTTTTTTTTTTTTTTTTTTTTTTGCTTTTTGGTATGTGGGTAGCTCCCTGACTGGGAATCGAACCCAGGCCGCAGCGCTGACAGCACCAACGCCGAAGCCTTAAGCCACTACACCATCAGGGAACTCCCCCCCCGGGTTCTTATAAGGAGCTCCCGAGTATCACCAACAACCCAGACATTCTCACATACTCCCAGGCCATCATCCCTAGCATATTGGTTTTTCTTCCCATGCCTCTTGCCTCATTGTTGCAATGTAACTGCTGCAACACCAGTCATCACATCCTCACACTGAAATGTGCTTAAATGTAAGAATCGAGTGTATAGCAAAAGGTGCTCTTCTTCCAGGAGGCTCTCTTCTTTTTCCAGGGAAGAAACATTCCCAGAAGTCTTCTTTAGAGCTCCCTAAGTCAAAACAAGGTCACATTGGTACTCCTGCTTATAAGGAAGGCTAAGGAAGTATCTCCCTCTAAGCCACTAGTTAAATTCAGTCTCCTCGTTTGTATGAAATACTGTCCTGTTCCTTCCACCTCAGAAATCTCTCTGGCATACATCTCCTTCTCTTCGCGCCCCCCCACCCCCGCCCCCCCCAACACCACCACTCTACTACTGGCCATCAAAAGATGCCATCTGAACAACCCAGCAGTTCCTAACTGGTTTCCCGGAAGCCACACCTGGTCCCCTCGACCATCCAGTCTTGACGGCTATGGTGGTATTTTAAATGCAACTCTTACCCTGTCATCCCCTCTTCATGGGTTGTTTTAGAAACTCCTACCATGACTGACAGGGCCCCGAATGGTCTGGCCACACCCCCTTTCCAGTTCATACCCTGCAGTGCTTCCCAGCGCCACAGCTTCCTTGGGCGGTGACACCTCTCTGACAGGCGCCTTCCTCGGTCCAGTGTCCTCACCTGCGATGAGATGGCACTATGATGACAGGCCCCATCCTCCCCTCACAGCTGGCAGCCTGTCTTTGCTCAGGCCTGCTGCTATCATCCGACATTTACTCTCTAAAACTAACCTCAATCATATATGAAAACGTGTCACTGCAGGCACTTACTACTGTGCCTGTTTACAACTCCAAGAATGCTAAATAACTAAGAAGTTATCAGCACACAATGTTCATATTTCCATTGTATTTCACGCGTTGATATCCTCTCTAAAAATGGCTTTCTACCAATTCTCATTGTAAGTTACCCGAGGTAGGCTTCTGATTTCACTACTTTTATACTTGACCAAGTCCCCAGAACAAAGATGCTGGGACGTCGGTGGCTCCACACACAGCCGTGGCAGAAGTTGTGCATGAGCTCAAGGAGCATCCGGACAGTTCTTGGAGAAAGAAGGGCAAACTGGCGGACGAAGGAGACTGCCCTCCGCCTTCGTTAGTGAAAAATGCCCTGTCAGTGCCCTTCTGTCCAAAGAATAAATATCAGCGACATGGGACCAGGAGCAAACGCCTACTGAACCTTGAGGCAGGTCACTGGTCGGCCTCCTGCAGTGACTCCGGGCTGGATGTGTCCTCCCGGGTGGGGTGGCTGCGCACTGGACATCCAGGCCTGGGGGAAGGACAGTCACATCCCCAGTCGTGTTACAAGCCCACGGCTGGCGGGCTGCGGTATAACGTGCTGGTTAGGACCGCGGGGACAGGCATCGTCACAACTCCTGGGTCCAGATCCCATTCTGCCTGGTACCGGCCGTGCAACCTTGGGCAAGCATTTAACCTTTCGGTGCTAGGTTACGTGGGGATAATAACAGTACCCTCCTCCGAGGGTGGCTGTGAGTAACAAGTGAGTGAATCCACAGAAGCGCTTGCGACAGCGCCTGGCTGGCACGCAGCGACCTTGTTCACATTACAGCCTTTCAGGTAAGACATTCTGGCTGGATAGGAAACAGCGCCTGTGAGTTACAGACCTTGCGGTCAGGAGCCGAGTGGTCACGGTCAGGGGCACGGAGAGGAAGGGAGAGAAGAAACAGGGCAGGGGCAGAGGGAGGGCGTGGCGACCTGCACCCACCGGAGCCCTCCACGGCCTCCGTCTCCCGCCTCCGTCGTCTCCAGGCCTTCCCCGAGGAGTCGGATTCGCAAGCGGCGCGGCCTTTCTCCAATCAGACACCCTGCGGCCGGCGCCACGTCTGAGACCTGGTCCAATGTCCTGCCCCGGAGGGCGGGGACGCCGAGTTCCTACCTGCACCTGTGGCCGCGGTGGACGCCTCCTGGATTTTTTTCTTCTTCTTCTTCCCGCTGCCCCGGGGTTCTGGTTTCTCGAATCACTTGGCGAATGACCAGCAGGTGGGCAGATGTCTTTGCCCGCGCTGAGGGCCGAAGCGTAGGAAGGGTCCAAGCACCCGGGGCAGCGTCCGAGGCCCCGTCTCCCGGCAGCTCCCGGGCGGCGCCCGCGGGACGCGCCCGAGAATGAGCGGGTAGGAACCGGGGCAGCGCTCACCTGGGCCGGCGAGCCGGGCACCCCCTCGCCGCAGCGCCCTCCGGTCGGAGCCGACGGCACAGCGAGCCCGCACCGACCGCCCGCGCAAGTCGGAGGCTCCAGGACAGGCCGGTAGCAGCCATCGGCTGGGACTGCGGAGGCACACCTTCCAGAAAGAAGCCCGACCTCGCCGGGACTGCGCCGAGGGACGCCGCGCCCCGGCCTCCGAGTTGCTCCGGACGCACCCCCTTCCGTGCCCTGGGGGCGAGCGCGACGCGGGGCCGCGGAATCCCGAGCAGGTGAGCCGTCAGCGCGGTGTCCGCCGACACAGGGTGCATTGGGGTGCCACCCCGGGGGGCGCCCCCGGCCCGTGCAGAAGGTGGCGCCGCAGGCGCTCTGCGTACGTGTGCGCCACCGGCTGGCTTTTCCTCGAGCGATGCGTGCAAAGCCCTGCCGCGCGCGGGTTGGTTGCGGCGAGGGAAGTGCACGGCGGAAGGCCGAGGCAGCATCGGGACCCCCCACCACCACCGGTGAAGAACTTGGGGGTGCTTTTCCAATCTGTAAAGTAGAGGGAGCAGGATGTTTGCACATCCTGCCGCCAGCTGTGCCTGAGGGTGTGGGTGTCTCGTGTACGGAAAGAACTTTCGGCCGTTTTTTTCTTCTATTGTTTTCAAGTCGCAGTCGGCGCGCGCCCTGGGAGCGCCCTGGGGAGGAGCCGGTGCCCGGGCCGCCGCGCGTAGGCGCTCGGACTCTCAACCCCCGGGGTCCGGGGACAGGACAGCGTCCGACCACAGACCACCTCGGCCGAAGCTCCGCTCTCGGGCGCGCGGCGAGCCCCAGGAGCGCGTGGGAAGGGAGGAAGCCCGACGGGGACCTGGGAACCCGCCGCGGGCGAGCGGCTCCAGACCCGGCTCCGACGGCGGGCGGGGCAGGCTCGCCTGCGCGATCAGCGCCTTCGGGGCCGAGAGACGCCTCGCCGCTCCACACAGCGCTCCTTTCAAGGCCGGGAAGACGCAGACGGACGTGGGGGCACCTGGGGGCGCGCTCGCCCCTCGAAGGCGGGAGTTGCGCAAGCACAAGAACTCAAGTCTTTAATTTGTAGCTAAAATTCTCCGGAGTCGAGCTGCCTCACACAAACAGAGTGGAGGCGTGTTTTGACACAGATCTTAGGGACGAGGACATTTGCCGCTTGGCCTCCTCTCCACCACCGGCCGGGGGCGGGTGCGAAGAGGCGCAGGATTGGTTTCTGGGGCACAAAAGGAAGACTAGGCCGGCGGATTCCAAGGGAAGAGAAGCCTCATAATCGTGCTTCTCTAAAAGGCAGAAGTTAAGTCCAAAGCAGAATTTAAAAGAAACAGAACGCAGTCTCCGTGAGCGTGCCCCCTCGCCCTTCCTGGCTTGTACATTATCCCGAAGCATCTCATCGAAAAGGGTCCTGAGACAGACGTCTGTGCAGTGCAGACCTCCTCGGCGGGGGGGGGGGGGGGGTCCCCCGTAGTCACTGCTCCCCTGCAGGGCTGGGCCGCACTTGCTTCCGGGCCCCTCCTCCCAGGTGCCCATCCGAGGGACGGCCGCTCTGGGCCGGGCGGGTCACCTTGGGGCGTCCGTCTACAGTCAGGCCACCCACCAGGACAGGCCGTTTTCCCTCTCAGGCCGGGTTAATCCAGATGCCAGGGAGCCTCCGCTGGGTGCGCCTCGCGCGCTGACCACCACCTCCTGGAGGCACCGCCCGGCTTGAAGCGTCCATCTCCGTACCAGACGGTGGCGCCCTGCAGGCCCCTTGGCCGGGGGCGCAGCGGTGCTCTGGGACCCCCCAGGCGATCTGGTGGTGCGCGGAGCGGGAGGGGAGGATCTGGGATCGGGCGGCACGCGACTTGGACAAACGCGGTAACTGAGTTACGTTTTCTTCCCCAGCACACGCCGCTGCCTCGGATCCCAGCCCGCAGCCCGGTAGCCACAAGCCGGGGAAGGAGCGGCGTGCACGCGGGAGGCCAACGCGAGAGAGGGCCTGCAGCCGCCGAGCCCCTTCCCCGCGCGCGGCGCCCCAGGCCCCCCGGCCGGACGGCCATGGCCGACAGCGGCGGCACGGGCAGCTCGGGCCCCTGGTGGAAGTCGCTAACGAACAGCAGGAAGAAAAGCAAGGAAGCCGCGGTGGGCGCGCAGCCGGCCCCGCAGCCCGGCCCCGCGGAGCCCGCGCCGCCCGCGCCGCCCAGCCCGGACCGGACCGGCAGCTCCCGGGAGAACCAGCGCCCCAGTCTCCTCGCGGGCGCCGGGGACACCTGTAAGCCAGACAAGCTGGTCGCGGAGAAATCGGGCAACAGCCGCCGCAATCTGAAGATCTCGCGCTCCGGGCGCTTTAAGGAGAAGAGGAAAGTGCGCGCCACTCTGCTCCCCGAGGGAGTCAGGCCCCTAGAGGAGGCGGGCTTCCCTGGTGACCCCCAGGACGACAAGCAGTAGACGGAGCAGACTGTCCTTCCCACCGACGCCTCCCCAACCCCCACTTCTAAACCCGAGAATTCTGGCCCGCCCCAGCACGGGGCGTCTCATCCCACCACATTCAGAATATTCACACGAGGCCTCCAAGATGGTAATTTTCCTGGACATGGAAGTGTCCATTGAGTAAATATTTATTTGTGGTAAGAGAAGGATGCAGTAAATATTTATTTGTGGTAAATATTTATTTGTGGTAAGAAGGCACCGGCCACAGTGCAGGTGGTCGTAATTATTATCCTCAAAAAGCTATTCTGTGGCCTCCACCCGTGTGTCACCTGTGGGAGTGAGAAAGGTACTTTCCTCAGAGGTGGTAGCTCCCCTGGAACTGGGCCCCCCTCAGGTGAGGAAGTCGGGCTCCTCCTAATTCAGAACTCGCTGTTGGAGAGCACATGACAGCGCCGTTTCCAAGCCTGAGAAATGCACTTTGGAAGTACTGTGTAGGCTCACACCTCACAGGAGGAGGTGGGAGAGAACCCGAAGCCTTCTCAGTAGGTGCGTGTTAAGGAAGGCAAAGTTGCTTTTAATGTTGAACTACAAAACTGTCCCGCCTGTTGTACTGTGGACTATTAAAATAGTTGCCTGGAAGACTTAAGGTGACTTTTGTACTTTTTCCATTGCAAGACCAAAGCCCATCATACTTAAAAGCAGGCGTGCAAAATCCGAGGTGACAGAGTTAATCATTTGCCACACAACATAACAACTACTCTTGGAAAGCTTCAGGGAGGAGAACATTTCTAGAAACTAGCAACACCCAGACTGGAACCAGTTAGCCAGATATCCCTATTTACTAACCCAATTCCAGGAAGGGAGGGAAAGGCACTCGTTCATTATTCCTCAGTCCTCTTTTTCACTCTAGGGCATCTTCACACAGAAGTCACAATGCTAGTCATCATTCTTTTCAGCCTCCTTGTGAACCTTACAAGCAGTTGTCTGAAAATACTTCAACAGGCCACCGACTCTGAGTTTGTGCCAAGCTAACTTCTCTTCCCATGGCTTTGTTTCAAAAGCTTCTTTAACTTAAGTCTGACGTATGTATGCATTTATCCAGTTTCAAAGCCTTTGGATCGACCAACCTGAAGATTCTTAACAAAAATCTAACTGTTTGCTTTTGTTCTGAACTTCAAGAAAAAGAGTAAACGAATACCACTTGCTTTCAGCAAATTACAAGAGAGTTATTGTAATTGTTAAGGGCCACTGGGATCTTTTCCCACCACTATTCAGTTAATTTATAAACATCCAGAAATGTATAGCAGGGAAATTTTAATGATCAAACGATTTTTTTAAAGATAATTGTAAAGCAAGAACTTGATTGGAGCGTCTGAATTTGTTATAGGTACATAGAGAGGCAGTTTTCTGCTGCTGTCATATTAGTAGTTTATAAAATAGCAAACCAGGTAGATTGTCTAAAGAGATTTAACAAAGAAACTTGATGAAAATGACTAAAATGGATTTAAATTAGTGAAGCAAGCGGCAGTACCAGCAGAATACTAGGGTTTACCATTTGATACATGAGTTTCCAACCATCAAAGAATTACTCCAAAAAACATTGATACGGAGATTACGAACACCTTCTATTATAAGAGAAAAGAGGTGAGACTTCTTTATTTTTTAACCATGAAAATGCCTTTTGGGTGTGTATTTAGAACTGGAAACTATGTGGCCAAAGTCTCATCAGCGTGAGCTTCCTGGCTAAGGAGGGCTCTACATCGTGCTAAGCGGGCCTACCACCTGCAGACTCCGATGAAGAACTTGGAAGACGTTCACGGTAAGGCACAGGCCCGTGGGCTGGCGAGCATTGGCTGTACAGCGAGCAGGCGCTGTCGAATGAGGCTTTGGGACACCGCCATCAAATAATTTAATTTCACTCTCTAGAAAGTAATAAAAATTAGAAGGGACCCCTATCCAGAATGCTTTTCTCCTCCCTGCAAGACCAGCAGAGTAGGACTCTACTTATTAATAAAATTAGGCCTGCAATTGCAGAATTTTAAAATCTTATACTAACACTTTAATCCAGTTTTAAAGAACTTTTTTTTCCTTAAAAATTCCTTTAGATCCCCAAAATGCTGACATTTTTCCAGGTTCCATATTATGTTTTGGATCCCATCCAACCCTATAATTGCTGTAGGTAATCAATAGCAGACATACAGCAGTGGAACTTCTAACAAGACATCTGTACCCCAGTGTTCTGCAAGAATGTAAAGCCGTGCTAATGGCAGTTATGACAGTGAGTGCAGTCGGGGTTTGTAATTACATAGTTTTAAAGCAGTTCTAATCAAGCAGTAGGAGCCCCCTGATTGAATCCCAGCTCAGGGAAACCTGAAACCAGGCAAAACTGGTGAGATAAAAAGATCGTGAGTAAGATGAGATAATTTGACAAAGTGTCTTGCTGGGACTTCTATGATTAGAGATGATTAATTACATCCCCGTAAGATGTATACAGGTTTACAAAGTTTTGAAACCTCCAGATAATTTATAGTAAATAAAGGGAAAAGGTTGAATTAAATTTGGAGTTAACTCCATTACAGACTTCTGTTCTCTTTCAACCCCCTTACAAATGGAATTTCATCCACGAGTTTGGAAACGATTAAATTTTAATACTGTGTTTCCAAACACGATTTTTAAAAGGGATGAAAAACCAGTGGTGCGTTGGCTGAGTACTTTCATAACCACAATAATGATATGCACAGGTACTTTTTGCCTCAGTGACTCCTTGCAAAGTCAGTGGCCAAGCAGTGACTCATGTTACAGGTCAGCTGGAAGTCTCTTTGTGTTCCTGCTGCTATTGTGCATCCCACGGCGACTTGCATTGTGATTCTATTTTGCATACGCAGCCTGAAGATTCCGTTTGGAAATATTTTTTATGCTGTGAAACACAATGTGAATTTAGCAATGAACAATGAATTATAAACCTGATGAACAGCAGCATTGGCTAAAAATCTCTGTCACAAATAGTTGTCCTGAGCTGCTCACAAGAGAATGTGGGTGCCTCAAAATAAATAAATAAATACAATGAACAGAAAGAATTTCAAATAAAAGGTGAGCTGGAAAGTAAAAGGATGGGACACTAATATTCAGTGACCATGAGGAACCTTTTATTTTAAAAAGAGAGAGCGAGAAAGAATATTGTTTTTTCCTAGCTGCATGAGAACCGTCGGCCAGACTGGAAGCAAACACACAAAACAGTAGCTTGATAGTGCAGTGAGGCAAACTGATCTTTGAAACGTTTATTTTATTCGTGGTGCATTTTATTATTATAATTACACAGAAGTTTAGGAGATGCTTCCTTGAGATAAGCTTGAGTTTATCTCTATGGCCAGTAGAAAGTAGGACCAGAGATATTTTATATCCTTGAGCGTCAACATACGAACACCTTAGACTGGAAACAAGTGTGCAGAACAGAAAAACATTGTCATGGAGAAGTTGGCTGTCCCATAACAGCGTTGTTCTTCTTACCTGTTCTTTGTGATCCCGGGTCCCTTGTCACCATGCACTGAGACTAGACTCAGAGACATGGAAGAGGGGGTGCTGGGGACACAAGGGTATATATTCATAACCACTTTGGCCCTCATGGCCTTGCAGATTTGGAATACGGGGTGAATGGCATTTGTGGTGAGAAGGTTATCGCTGAGGAGATAACGCACCAGGAAACTGCATGGGCCTTGCTGGAGCCAAGGACCGCTGGCCATTTGCATAGAAATGGTAGGAGCTATAGACCACAGTGAGTAGGAGCAACAGAGTGTTCAAAGCAAGGAATTCGGTGTGGCTGCCAAAGCAACCTGTGCTGCTGATGACAAGATGACGGCCTTACAAACCTCATATCCAAGTTGTTGATAAAACATCATGCATTAAACACATTCATAGTGAGGTGTGGTAACAAGGCTGTTCCAACCATAAGACAGAAGTGTCTGGCCCTAAAACTAGACAGGCTCGTGTTGAAGAAGCTGAAGGGCCCTCGTCGTGAGGACCGGTCAAGCCGGGAACATGGGGCCTGCTTGGATCTCTGTGCCTTTTTCGAAGGGATTTTCCTTCAGTTACAGGTACCCTGGGTTATGCTATTTGTCTCTTTCTAGTGCCAATCAACAGGTATAACCATTGGTTCCTGCCCTACAAGGATGGCAGGAGCACACTTTTCCTTGACACCTGACCGTAGTTCTGACTTGCTCCTGGGTGTGTGTCTTAGATGACCTGGGTGTCTGTTTATTCCTCTGTGGTCTATAGTGCAGCTTCCACATTCTCTTTCAGTATTCTGTTATTTTGAGCAGCTGGTTGTAAAAGCTAGTTTATGTAATGCTCATTGTTCACTATAAAAGACAGTTTTATAAGTCCAGCAGTGATGGTCAGGTGCAGAGCCAGGCGGGAGGCCAAGTAGTATAAAGAGCAACAAGGCACTGCCCTACGGCGTGGTCTGCCACCACCATGTTGTCATCTGGTCAAACGATCGGGGCTATTCCGCTCTATGGAAACATCAGGCCTCATCATTCATGTTTAGAATCAAGTTGCAGTAAGGATATCTCATTAAAGTATAGTAGCATTCAAAAAGTGTGCTTTCACAATTTTCCTCCAAACTAAACCTCAAAGTCTCTGAATCCTGCCCATCCACCTGATTCTCATTTAAACTCAGTTTCTTTCCATTCCCGCCCTGCTGTCCTAGATCAGGAGTTCATCCCATCCAGACACAAGGGCCTGGAGACAATCATTTAACTCTTCTCCCAACTCTTTAAAATGGTGCAAGATTAAGGTCAAACCCTTCACAAGGGCTGCCACCCACGCCCAGACATTCCTTAGGGTTGACAGTTCCCTGAGAGAGGCTGTGCCTTGCTGTGCCTGCAAGCTTCTGTCTGGCCCATTGCCTCAGCTTGGCATCTTCTTTCCCCACCACCTGCCTGGTGGAGCCTCAATCAACCTTTGAGAGTCCAGAGTCTCCTCCCATGTAACTGTCATGGTCCTCTTTCCCCAAATCAGAGCTGATGAGTACTACCTTCAGGCAGGTGTTCTCCGCCACCACTGACGATATTCTACGTCTATGGTCATGTGTCCCTCTCCCCTTACAGTCAGAGAACGTAGGGAAATTCAGTGGGGAATACTCATTCTTTATACTCCTTCATGAGCTCCCGGCTAACCTACAAGGGTATGGAGTAACGCTCGTACCCAGGTAGCAGGTGTAGCTATCATAGCAGATAGGCCTTGGTAGAGCCGTAATCTTTTCTCCTCTAGGGAAGCAGCTATGTCTGGCTGGTAGAGTAATTTCTGAGGGTTGTGAATCAGAGTTCGATCAGGAGAGAGAAAACACACAATAATTTGAACAGAGAGCATTTCGTGTAAAAACTATTATGTAAACAGAGATTAAAGTCAACAAGGGATTGGCCAGTGAGAAGTACAGAGAACCCTGAAGAAGACAGGAATAGATCCAAGGGCAGCCATTACACTGGAGCTGAGATAGAGCACTCAAGGAGGAGTCCCTCTTCCTCTCAACTCCCAGGGTGTCTAACCTTTTAGCTTCCCTGGGCACATTGGAAGAAGAATTGTCTTGGGCTGCACATAAAATACACTCACACTAACAATAGCTGATGAGCTAAAAAAAAAAAAAAAAAAAAAAAAAAAAAAAAAAAAAAAAAAGGTCCGTGCATAATTTTCATAGTGTTTTAAGAAAATTTATGAATTTGTGTTGGGCCGTATTCAAAGGCATCCTGGGCCGCGTGAGGCCCACAGCCTGCAAATTGGACAAGCTTGCTAGACCTGATAGGAAAGGGCATGGCTGTGACTCACTGATTGGCAGAAAACTCGCTGTGATGCCACACCAATGGAACTTGCTGGAAATCCACCTACTAGAACTGGTTACTGTGTGCCAGTGTGCACTAAAGAACGAATCCCTCAGTGCTTCGAACCTCAAGGATAAGAATGTAGGAAATATCGTTGTGTGAATACATTAGGGGAGGAAATTTGTATTTCTGTAGGGTAGGCAAGATTAATTTCAAGAGGGCAGTTGCTTACCCATAAAATGCCTTTGTGAAGGTGAGAGAAAGGTCCTCCATCTTTGGGTGATGGTCGACCCCCACACCTGCCCCAGGCAGGTACACTTGTGCAGCAAACAACCTACACAACCTTACAGAGCAGCTGTGAGTCTGTGAATAGATGAAACTATGCCCGAAAGGGGAAGGGAGTCAGGACAGGACAGGCTGGCCGGACTGACAGGAAGAAGGTTCTAGAGCCACTTTTCTAACCAGTAGTTGTGTGGCCTCAGGCAAATCACTCAACTGCTCTGGGCTTTCATTGCTCACTTGTAAAATGAGAAGTTCAGACACTTGAAGTTCAAAAATTCTATTATTGTAACGTCTGTGTACAAGGTGGTCAAGAAATTGGCAGAATGAAGGGAAAGAAGGGTAAAAAAATTGATTTATTATTTTTCCTTTTCAGTATATTCACCCTTAACCCTAATACACTTTTCAGATCTTTCAATAAGTTTATTTCTACCCTTGAAAAAATGTTTTGTTTTTGCCCTCAAATTGCAGCTTTAACCTCTTTGTTGTCTATAAATTTCTTCCCTCAAAGCTGTTTTTTTTTTCATATTTGGGAACCAATAATAATCAGATGGAGCCAGGTTGGACTGTAGGGAGGGTGGTTTAACGTTTGGAAGCCACAGTCATGAAGAGCAGCCAACGCAGCATTGCTCTTGTGCACGGGCGCACTGCTGGGCAAAAGCAGCACCCCTTTGGTCCATGTTCCTCTTCTTTCCTCCTTCACAGGTTCTTTTAACTGTTTCCACAGGCTGCAATAGTACTCTCCAGGTATTGTGACACCCTTATCCTTGTAACCGATCAAAAAGATACCCTCCGTAACCCAAAAACCAGTAGCCATGATTTTTCCAGCCGATTGAGGCACCCTGAACTTCTTAGGGGGTAGTGTGCCCTTTTCATGCTACTACATGGACCCCAGGTTTCATCTCCAGTGACAATCCAGTTTCAAACTTTATTATCCCTGCAGAGGTCCAAAAACTGTTGTGAACACTCAACACACTGTTGTTTCTGCAAAGGCCAAAAACTGTCATGAGCATTCGACATGCTGTTGTTTTTGAAGCAGCGTGAGTATTCTCTGTACCCACTTTGCACTGACTTTTGACACCCTCAGATGCTGATGGAGGATATTCAAAATGTTTGTAGGTGATACTCCAACCATTTTTGCAAACTGCTTTTTATTCAATCTGGCATCTTCCACTACAAGTTTTCAACTTTTTTGACAATGTCTGAGGAAGTGGCCTCCATACGGCATCCCGGACAGAGGTCGTCTTCCATTGACTCTCTGCCTTGCTTGAAAAGCCTGTGCCATTTGTAAACCAATGGCTTTCCCAGGATGAGAGTCCCCATAAACTGCTAACATCTCTTCCAAAATGGTTTGAAGTGTATTTTCTTGTTTTGTGAGGAACTTAATGACAGCACAGAATTCAATTTTATCCATACTTGGGGTTTCCTTCATGTTTGACGCTCTTCTTCAGTGATACCTGAAAGAACATGGACACAAGTAGGCTGAACTTGGCACATATGCTAATAACAAGTCACACAAACTGTGTGTCCTAACTCTCCAATAATCCCCCCATTCTGCGAATTTCTTGACCACCCTTCCTGTTGTCAAATTGCCACCGTAAGGGTCATACCAATTTACACTTCACCAGCAATGCATGGAGATGACTTTCTCCATAGCCTCACCATAAGACTATTATCAAACTTTTGAATTTTAACTACATAATAGGTAGGAAATGGTACACATTCAAAGTAGTTTTAATTTGCATTTTCCTTATTATGAGTAAGCTTCAGCATCTTTTGGAACATTTACTTTCTATATCTTTTATGTGAGCTCTATTTATATCCTTTGTCCATTTTCCCATCATATTATTGGTTTAATTGCTCTTTAATTGTGAGACATATACTAGTCTGGTTTCTCTAACCAGATTGCTCTAAATTACATTTAACATGACATTATCACACTATTGTATTCTTTAACTTTCTTGTGTTTTCTGTAGAGTTGTTTTTTGTGTGGGGGCATGATTTTTTTTTGTTTGTTTATTTGTTTTTAATGTATTAATTGTGAATCTCCAACCAGACTCTCAGTTCCCTAAGTACTGAACCTCTGCATCATTTACTTCTGATTCAATTCTAGGGTGAAGCTAAGTAATAATTTCCCAACACTAATTAGTTGGCATACTGAATGAGTGCGAACAAAAGAACTAAATGTTGTCTGGAGGGTGGGATCTCACCTGTTATGGGTTGAATGATACCCTTCTGCCGCAAAAGATTGTCCTAAACCTCAGGATCTATGACATTGACCTTTTTTGGAAAAAGGATCTTTGTTGATTTTTAAGTTAAGGATCTTAAGATGAGATCAACCTATAGTATCCAGGTGGGCCCTGAATCCAACAGTGTCCTTCTACGAGACACACAGGGGAGAGACAGAGAGAAGAGGAGGAGCCCATGTGCAGAGGCGGGCAGAGGCTGGATGGAGGTAGGCAGCTACAGCCCAAGGAATGCCTGGGCTGCAGGAGCTGGGCAAGCAAGTGTGTGTCCCTCGCCAGCCTTCAGAGCAAAGGTGACCCTGCCAACATCTTGATTTCAGACTTCTGGCCTCCAGAGCTGTGAGGGGATACATCTGTGTCGCACTGCCAAGTTAATGGTCATTTGTCATGGCAGCCCCAAGAAACCAATAGTCCCTCACTTCTTAGCCTTCTCTGCCGCATACAGTAAAAATGTCATTCAACTGACCGACAGAGGAGAAAACGAAATGAAGGAGCTACCCAAGCACAGGAGGAAAGAGAAAATGTGGGGTTGGGCTTGTTGGGGTGGAGACTGAGAACGAAAAGAGAGGGAAAGAAGGACGAGAGGAAGCAAAAATGAAACGAACAACAATGTAAGAGGACAGGGAGGTGAGGATGGGCTGGCATCTGCTCAGATGTCCGGCCTGTTCCTTGGTCCTCATGGGCCTGCACACAGTGTCTCTCTCTCCTCTCCCCCCACCCCACCTCCACCATTCCCCTCAGGCATTCTGCCAGAGAGGCAACTTCATTTGTGTGACATTTAGAGTTTTTTTTGGTCTCATCCCACGTTTCTGGTCTCCAATTTGCAGGCACCAGTGACAGGGTTAGAGGACTGAGCAGAGAGAGACACGTGGCCTCCCAGAAAGCTCCCCCGCCACCACTCCATGGGTTACCCTAAGGAGAGGCTTGGGCCCTGGTCGTTCCAGCATTCAGGGGCTCCCCTGCCGAGGCGGGGGACTCCAAATCCACAACGTTGCAAGCACCCACGTGGAATGCCTCTGCGGTCACATCAGCCCGGTCTATTGTGCCACCCACAACACGGGTTGAGTGGAACAAAAGAAGTAACCCAGGGCTGCAAAGCGTGCCCTATGAAAAAATTCCAAGGGCGGAGGCAGTTGTGTGAGTGTTTGGCTGTTAACCTTCTGGGCTGTAGGTAGCACTGTGCTGCCCCTAGTGGTCGCCGGCAGTAGTGTTCCCCTAAGGAGCGCATGGTTCGGAAATACTCCTGTTTTTTAAATTTTCTGTTTTTAATTTAGAAATTTTATTTAGGATTAGTTTTCACATAGAAAATATATTGAAGCATTTTTAGAGCCAATTCCTTTTCTCTTTCATTATTTTGAAAAATCGTTTCTAAATTTACATATGGTACATTTTGGGTGTGCCGTCCTGTACACCTTGGGTTGTTTGTAGACTGTCCACTCCTTTTTTGGTGTAAAACTATGCTCTTTTTTTCCCTCACTCCAAAACCTGATTCTCTCCTCTGTTCCCAGCTTCATTGATTGCCAACCTCATCTCCCAGACTCCTAAGCCAGAGACTTGGCAATAATTCCTTTCTCCCTCAACCCTCCCTATGCCCATATTTGAGGCTTAACAAACTTACATTCCAAATGTCTCTTGAATCAAATCATATTTGATCCATTCCTGTTGCCACTCCCTTAGGGTCAGGCTATCATCACCTTTTGGCCAAGTTTGCTAACTTGTTCTGTTGCCAATGGTCTTGTCCACATTCATCACTTATCTACACGGGAGCAGTGAAATTTTTCTATCGTACATGTGAGATCAGGACACTCTCTTCTCTGATCCCAAGTTTCAGCTCCTTGGTGTGGCTTTCATGAGCAGCTCAGACTTTTCTCCCAAACTGTGTTTTATTATTTCCATGTTTATACTCTCTGCATCTGCCATATTGAAATTTTTTTCAGTCTTTCGAAAGTGTCATGCATCTTTTACTCTCTAGCTATTTCTATAATACATGCTTATTCTTCTTCTGGAAATAGCCTTGGACTTCTTTTGGGGGCCAATTTATCTTTTTTATAACTGTTTTGATATTATTTCATGCAGGGAGTCTTGTGTGACACACACAGTCTCTTTATGCCCCAATAAAATTTGGCCATCTCCCCAGTGTGCTTCTATAACACCTGTACTTCCTCCACCACAGCTCTCACTTCGCTGTATCATAAATGTTGATCTGTCTATACCTTGTCACCAGCCATAATTTCTATAAGGTGAGGGACTGTGTTTCATACGTTCACTATTGTACTTTAGGTGCCTAGCATGTACTAGGTACATAAGAGCTGCTTAACAAATGTTAGCTATTGTCATCATCTTTATGACAGAAAAAAACTTGTGGTGTACTTAAAATATTAAGCATGATGTCTGGCTGATAGTAATACATAGTGCTTTTAATTATTTAACTTTCTTCCTCATTTTCATAAAAATTTAATATTTCTGAGCTCATATATTACGATAGAACTCAAAGCAACATGCAATTACATCTCTTTGGTCCTATCATTAAAAATAAAACAGGCAATAAAAATATAAAATTTTTAACATCCACATGTGTACATGAAAGTTCTAGTGATATTTTCTCCCCCAATTCACTGATGTTATTGAAGAGGAGCAAAAATGTTACTGGAAGTTCTCTTGTGCTCTGTTGACTCAGTATAGTAAAGGTCAAGGATTACTCTATGTATTTAAAAAATTCTTTCTGTGAACAGATCATTTAAACATTGACCACACCTTAACTATCTCAAGAACAGATATTTTCTTAGTTGATGAACAGTTTTTAAAGGTGTCCTTATTATTCCTAATTCTTTTACCTTGAACACAGTGTTGAACAGCAAAGGTCTTATTAAAAGAATTGTTCCCTTGCCTAGAAAGTTGAGAGAGAAAAGTTAATTATGACTGATATAAGATCACACTAAGGCACTTGATTAAAATACTGACTAAAGCAAAAATAATCAGCTGAATTGCTTAGTGAAATCTTATTTTCTTTAGACTAAATCTGAAAATTTACTATGACAATTAATTTGTTGTTTTTCCATAGGGGATAAACATTTGAAAGAACTACTAATTTTCCCTCTAGGTAGATTCTAGAAGAAATCATAGGTTCTGGATTCACAGTGAATGTTGCAGTAGTTTTTTTTCCCTAAGTAGCAAATTTAAATTAAATGATAAAAATACATTATAAAAGCACTATGTCCGGAAAAAAGCTTTTTAGTTTATTTCACAAGAAAAGATCACATAGGCTGAATATTAAGAGAAACTTTGCTTTTCACTAAGTCGATTCCATGAAGTGCGTTGTCCTCTTATATCTAGCATTCTCAGTAATTAAAATATTTGTGTGAAATCTTAACCTCTGCATTTCAAGACTTCCAGGAAATATGACTTAACAAAGTCGTGTATTTATACTGTGTCCCAGTGTAATGAATTGCAAGCTAAGAAAAGTCTGAATGTACAGAACAGATGCCTTAGGACCAGAAATTATTTTTATTACCAAAATATTCTACAAAAAAGTTTTGCCAAAAGTATTCTTTAATCCAGAATTACTATAGTGTCTGTAGGTGTGAAGAAGATGGAGAGAAGTTCCCAAAATGAGAATAATGAGGACCCAAACTAAAAATAAATTTGTAAGTAAACAAAAATGGCTTGACTTTGTAATGTAAGCTAGGGAAAAATATGACTTGCTTTGCCAAACACTGACTTGTATAGGAGATAGTATAAAATCTAATAAAAGGAAATATATAATTCTCTCCATAGAAGATTATATGTCCAGAAGATTTTGCCCCTCCAAAAACAAACTAAGAAACAAACAAAAAATACTTTAGTGGAGGTAAAATATAACAAATATAAACAGATGACATTAGCTAAATTGGTTCATAGAAAATGTCACAATGTTAATTAAGCTAATGGTTTATTTCTACCCAATCTTCTTTCACAAAGAATGTTTGAAGAGCTTATCGAAATAACAAAAACAATAAACTAAATATATAGACACCCAGAGAAAAAGAAACCATAGCCTTAAAGTAAATTACATAATAAACACTTTATGGTCCCTAAAACATCTCTAGAATAACAAAAGACATGATATGATGCCCATTAACTCAGCTAGCCACACCTAAATTCTCAATGGTAAAACGTAAATTAGTTCTGTATCTTCGAGTTAAATCGCAAAACATTTTTCTTTGGTGCTGACACTTCTTTCGTTGCTTGAAATGTTGAGTGAATTTTTAAAGGATAAAATGTCATAAGATATTGAATTATTAACTTACTTTGGACACCAAGTTTTTATCAAACTTTGGGCCCCCACACATCTTGGTTCGATTTAAGGGTGGGGATCACATCTTATTTTCTCTCTGCCTACAACGTAATAGGGGCTCAATAATACTTGTTGAATGTATGAATTAACAAATTAGCAATACCTATAATCTCTGAGGATAACCTGGAGGAAAACTAACATATTCTTTAGCCTACCAAAACCGGATGGAATGCCTGTCAGATCCAACACGATGTGTTAGAGTCCCATGCATTTTTCAGGGTCTAAATAAATCACAGTAGAAGTCTTTCTATTGTTGAGATGCTCCGGAAAACATCAAGATGATCTTTAGTCATCCAGCTGGAGGCATACTCATAGAGTCTAGGCATTTTTCACCTAAAAGGGACCCTAAAGAATGTTTTGTCCAACCTCAACCTTTACAGATAAGAAAATTCAAGCCTAGTGGAGTCACTTGCCTAGTTGACACAGACAAGTAACATTATGAATGTAAATAATACCCTGGTGACCAGTCTAGGGCTCTTTCTACCATACCATCTGTTTTTTATAATTTACTATGGAGATGACCCAATAAGAAATGAAAACTGTATCTTTTTTTTACCATTGTTTTTAGTGGATTTCTTTCCCCAGTTTAAGATGTGTTGAAATAGGATCTGATTAAATGTGGAGAACTGCGAGATGCTGAAAAGCTTCTAGAAGGCAATTGCAGCAAGACGCCTGAGACTGACAAGTGTCTGTCTCCATCTTACATGGTAGTAGGGAGGGGAGTAACTTTGGGGGGATTCAGGTTTGGCTTTCACAACAAGGCAGCCTCCATCTCTGGCAAGATCTGACCCTGTCAGTGTGCGTTGTTGTTCAAGGGTACTGGCTCTGTTGACATGGCGAAGAGATTTGGACAGCATGGTAAGTCCCAAAGCCCATTAGTCAACTAGATAACAAACTCCTGGGCAGATTTCTGGAGTGAAAATGTTGCTTGGAATGCAGTAATCTTCCAAGTAAGTGTTTTTGCAAGAACATTCATGAACCATTCCAGCCTGCATACACTCACTCTTCCAAGCAGCAGTTAGGCAACATTGTCCTGCTGGTGCAATCAAATTATTGCTGATCAAAAATATTGTAGCAAAACAAAAGATTGAAGAACCTTTAACCTCTAATTTAGAAAAGTGTACTTTATTGAATGGTTTTCTCTAAGTATGACTAAATAATATAGAAGTAAGTTTTCAGGGACTCCGTGAATTAGGATAAGGCACTACATGAATACATATGCACACTACACACACACACACACACACACACATGCATTCTCTACATATAAACACGCAATGATTCTTGATAGTCACAGTATCTATGTTCTGTAAAGTTGTCACAAATACTGAATTAGCAAATATTGAACCATTGCTCCTAGAAGAAATATAAAGTTGTGTTCCTGTGTGTCTCTTGTCACAACATTTTTATCAACTGATCAATACATAACCTTGTTTTATGTGTGTTTCCGTTGAAAGATGGTATCTAATATATACCATTTTTTTTCATTAACATTGAACTCACGGTCAACAGCACTATAACCCATGCCTGAACAAACTTGATCTAACACATGGATTTTCTCTGTAACATGAGACCGTACTTCAGGTACTTGGGAGCCATTTTCAATGGCAAAATCCCCAACAGAAAGCACAAAATTGTGAATAGGGTGGCACTAAATAGACCATGAACGGCTTCCTCATTCATAGTATCAGAACTGAAACAGGGAGACAGAGAGTAGCTTTGAATTCCTCTGGGAAAGTGTGCGCAGGGGACTCACACTTTTCACTGTTGCCTGTGTTTGTGTGAATGACCTCCAGAGCGCCATGCACAAGGATTGATGGGGTTACACATAAATTTTAACACAATTCACAATATGGATTCTGTGAATAATGAGGACCGACTGAACACCTACATTACGTATGCATACAGGTGTGTGTACGTGTATTCATGTGGGCATTTCTCCAATGACCAAATAACATTGGGCCAGTGTTGTGAGCAGCTGTGACTATTTGCAGCCACCGTGTCACTTCTACTACATAACAAGAGCATGTTATTCCTACACAGCAGGTTGAATATGCAGGCACCCCTGCAAGTTGTGGGTGTTTCGAGAGCTATAAAATTTTCCATTCTTCTTACTCCTGCAAAGTCTTAGAACAGCACCTTTCCTTCAGCCTCTCAAAAAATCACCCTCCTTCTCTTTAAAAGTCTTAAAATGAGAAAACTATTATGCTCCTATTGCTGAAAGCAGAAAGAAATCTGAAATATAAGGACCTTCTCTATCATTCTGGAGTTGGTGAGTGCGAGTCTCCAGCCACGTCCTGGTCAGGACTGACCGTGTTACTTGGCATGAGTCCATGCAACTAGGGAGGGGTGTGCGACTTTAGACCTATTTATTACCTGGCTTTTATTATTTCTTGTGTGATCTTCATCTGTAAGATAACAAGGCTCACGCTGTGCTGGTGTTGCGAGTAGAGCTGATGTAGATGTAGTACTTTGCATTTGGTTCTCATTATCATCAACAATGAGATAATAATCATCCTCATACTAAACTTGGAGAGGATAGCAAATTCAGCCCCCAAAGGGATTCAAAGTCAATTTAACAAACACCTCCCTCAGTCACACTAGATTTGGGTCTGTTGATTGTCGTGGGTCCCTATAGAACCTTGTCAGGATAAGATTGAGCCTGGGGCAGGACTACACTCTCCAATGCACTTGTGTGCCAGTCACTCTGAGTTGTCAAACATATCAGCTGTTCCAAGAACATTCATTGTCCCCCCACCCTCTGCAGGGCTCTGGGGTTCAAGGTCCACATAAATGATTCCAAAAGAGAGTTGATCTGAGTTCAAGGCCCAGGGGAGGGGTGCTCGGTGCTCCTGAGGTTTCTCCTATGTCCCCTCTGTCTGTCCTTCACTCTCCTAGGTTTTGCTGTACCTCTTCATCCATGTCACCAGCTCCCTCCTAATGATTCTCATCTGCTATCACTAAAGCATGGAGAATAGAACATTTTGAGGGAAAAGGTTGTAGTAGGAAAAGAAAGTTGCCTGGAAAAAAATATGTATAAATTAGAACAGAAATATTTATAATACACATGTTTATATGTATTACATCTCTAATATATGTATAATACATAAAGAAAGATCCAGACATTTGTTATAAACATCAGAAAATGGAAGTAAAATGACCAGAAATCACATTTTCCCAGATATAAATGAGAGGAATCCAAAAACAGAATCTCCAGTGGCCTTGCACAATGGGGACTTTCCTGTCACTGGAGATGATCAGGAAAGACCAGACAACAACTTGTCAGGTCCGCAGCAGTGAGTGTTGGCTCATTCCCTCATGGAATCAGCCTTCCGTCAAGGAACATCTGTGATGTGGCAGTCACTGCGGGAAGCACTGTAGTCTTTGCTTTTGGTCCTTGTCTAGACTCCAGAGGCATCACTTAGGCCAGGGGTGTCCAAGTTTTTGGCTTCCCTGGGCCACACTGGAAGAAGAAGAGTTGCCACACATAAAGTACGCTAACACTAACGATCGTTGATGAGCTAAAAAAATGTCCATGCATAATTTTTGTAATGTTTTAAGAAAGTTTATAAATTTGTGTTGAGATGCATTCAAAGCTGTCCTGGGCCTCTGGTTGGACAAGCTTGATTTAGGTGACTTATCTGGAGACTTCTAGTATCTTACAACTCAGGCTTTCTATAATTCTGTATCTCTGCATTCAGGGCTGACACTTAGCAGATACCACTAGTGGCTATTAAAATACTGAGATACTTCTATATTGCTTGGTGAATAGCCCCTGTGAACCCACCATGTGCTCCCATCCCCCCCAGGATCCCTGGATGTCTCCAAGGTCCAGTAAGTAAAGAACTGCCATCTGTTCTTTGAGGGAGACTCTAGGACCTGGTTCTACCTTAATAGCCAGAGTCATTCCAATTGATGGATACCCATGTTTTGCTAATTGCTGAATAGTTTTCATATCACTTATCCCTACCTCAGGGTCTCTCAAACTTGTAACACTTTGCAAAAGGTCCCCTGCCCCTCTAGGCCACTCCCATACCCTCTCAGAAAAATAATCAGCGAAAACAATAGTGCTTTGTGGAAACAAATGGAAGGAGGAACAATCGTTTATTATCCATCGCCTCTAACACTGGGGAATTAGCTGATTCTTACACGACACACACAGATATCTCAAAAATCTAGTTACTAAAATATGATAGGCCCCAAATATTGCTGATAAGAATACACACCACTGCCCTCTATTGAGTTAACCAAACTACACCAAGCAAACTAAATGCAAAGTTAAACTAACAGTGATACATAATTAAATATAATTCAATTAAATTGTATATGATTTTCTATATTTACATTACCTATAATTATAATGTTTTTTAAAAACCAAAAAGGTCCATCGAAAATGAGTCACCTAAGACAGCATGACAGTAACCAAGAGTGCTCGCCCAAACTGCTGGAATCGCAATTATCTGTGTGTCCGCTTTCACAATAGAAGGCTTTCACCCTTATGAGCACTGGGTGGCAGTGACTCTAACGGGGACAATGAGAGCCCTCAGTGAACTTAGCGGAGGAGGGGTAGAAAACCCTGCTGTTTTAAGGACTCTTTGCTATTTATACCCCTTACTTTAAGGAGGTAATTGCAGAATTCTTCTTAGGAAGAGAGTTTTTCTTTTTAATGGGAAAAAAAACACAAAACACTTTAATGGGCTTTCTGTTTATGCGTCATCTGGGCAGGAGGGGTTTGGACAGAGTAAGGCTAAAATTTCTCTGCGCAAAAAAAGCTACCTTCCTTGGACAGAGATACGCCTTTGCTGTGCTCAGGGCTCCTGGGTTTCCCCTGGCTGGGTCAGAGGGAGCGCTGGGGACCATGCCCTGAGAGGAGTGAAGGTGTGGGAGAGGATCTGAGGGGCAGGGAGCCGGCGCCAGGGACAGGAGAGAGACACTGTTAGGGATGGTCATGCGCTGGTGGCCTGCGGCCTGCGGCCCAGTTTCCTTTATGCATTGCAAAGCCCCATGCAAACCTCCCATCTGCAGTCAAGGCGGCTACGCCAATGACCCTGCTTGGTGATTCCTGGGAATTAGGAAGGGGCTAGAGAGAGAGGTCTCCGGTTTGCAGAATGATGGCAAGTTTGCCAGAGCTGACCACCAGGAAATCAGCAGAGGCTGAGCCACCCAAGTGGGGGTGGGTGACAACCAGAAACTCCTGGGAAGATGTTCTGAGAGCACTGAGTCACTTTATTTGGATTTGGAAGGATGCAAAAGGTGTGGAAACTTGGGTTGCTCTAGCAGCAGTCCAGTTTTCTTCATCAATATCAATTGTAGTAAACCTTCATGATTTCTTTAAGAGTTTACCTGTTGTTCATAACTGAAATCTTACATAAAGATGAAATCCTTGAAAGAACATATCAGTCACCCTCAGAGTGCTCCCCAAAGGATTTGCTTTTGTCTTTATCTGTCAGGGGCCATCAGAGGACTCTTGTGGCCCACCAGTGGGGCGTGGACCAAATTTGGACAACGTGGGAACTGTCAGTTGCCTTTTTCCTACTCACCCAGTCATCTTACAGACGGTTCCGTGCTTACTGAAAGAGCCATGGTGATAACATAGCTCAGGTGCAATGCGCTCGAAAGACAGGACACAATACAAGTGTTGAAGGTCAGTCACAATCACAATACTGCAGCGTTTTGATTCGGTATGATCACTTAAATAAATGTGCTTTGTAGCAATTTTGAAACATATTAAAACTTACAAAGTTTTAACATGGCCTAAAATTTCATCTCTCTAAATCATGTTAATAATAATATATGTGTGCATTTTCTTCCAAGCTTTTGTCTATGCACTTATAAAAAACAAAACCAGCAGGAGCATTATATACAATTTTAGATTGTTTCATTTTTACTTATCAGATAATACATGTTTCCATCACTAAAAATATGCCCTTTGAAAATATAATTTGCAATTACTATGTAATATTTTATTGCATGGGATTTATAAAACATACTAAACAACTTAGTTATTTCCAAGTTTTTGGTGTTATAAATACACCCAAAAATAAAAATGGGCAAATGACATGAAACAGAGACTCACTGAATTTAAAGTGCAAGTGTCCCACCAACATAAAAATATATTCAAACTTATTAATATTAAAGGGCTGCAATTAAACAATAATGAGATTATTTTCACTTGTAAATTGCAAAGCATTTAAAACACTTGATAATCCCTGATGTTGGTGGGGACAGAGAAATAGATATTCTCAAAAACTGGATGGAAGTATAAAAATAACATAGCATCTTCTAAGGGCCTTGTGGCAATTGCAGTACTAGTTGTAATACAGAAAATTGGAAACAACTCAAATGTCTATTAATAGGAGAATAACTAGATAAAGTACAGTCAATTAATACAAAGGAGTATTACGGCGTCCTTGGAAAGAATGAGATAGATAAGACATGAGAATATGCTGACATGGAGACATGTGTAGAATACACTGAGGTATTATAAAGTTAAAAATTAAAAGGCTAATGCAAAATACTTTGTACTCTGTGCACACACTCGTGGAGAGTGGGGACTGATCAGGTCCTGGAAGTCGGAGCTCTAGCTGAGTCAGTGGATCCCAGCCCTGCCCGTAGGCCGCTGTGCTCCTTACCTTCCACACTGGCTTTCCCCTGTTCCTTAAATTCCTTGAAACAACTGCATGACTTTAGCTACAGTCCATGGAATTGTAGGTCCATTCTTCCAGGTAAGACCTGTGGAGCTCTCATTGGCTAAGAGCACAGAGTGTCATAAGATTATTCGTCCAATTAGGTTGAATTACTGTCTCTTTCAAGGATTTCATCTGTGCTGTTTCTCTCTTAGAAGCACCCTTAAGTCCTGAGGGAGATCCGTCACACTAACCTTCGGATCTGTCACCTTTACCTTGGGGCTTTCCCCTTGATTCTCAGCGAGCAACTGAAGCTCACTCTTTCCACGACTGGTTTGATTTTCTGTCTCTTCAATTTGCTGATTGCTGCCTCCAAGAGAACTTTCATTAAATTTTTGTTGTTGTTGTTTAAATGGAATCCTTTCTTATCCTGACCAATGGAAACTTTTATCTCCTCCCATACCTGTTATTGTCTTCTCATCTTGGCCCAGGCGTGGAGTATCCCTTTCTATAACTCTTTCATAAGGACCTTGTCAAGTAGCTTTCTGGAATATTCTCCTGTTTCTTGTTATATACAGTAGACCCTTAGTTAAAACGGCACCCATGCCAGATAAATGTAATGTAATTTCTTCTATTTCTTTTCCCGGTTGCTTGAGAGAGCCGATTGCTTGAGCTCTAGTTAACCGAGAGTCTACTGTATTACTTTCAAAGCCAATCTGCTTTAAATAGTCATCGGACACGCTCCCCCTTTCCTCATGCTGCAATGTGCTTTCACAGGCCCCATTCTCCACACTCATTTGTCAGTGAACTACGACAGACCTCTTCAGGTCAAGTCTTCACCAATGGTCACAGACAGGGGTTACCTCTGGCCCTGCTCAGTGTCCCTGCGGCTGCTGGTCGATGTTCAGAGCTTCTGCCCTCTTTTTCACACCACGTGCGTATTTATCTCTGGTAGTTCTGCCGGGCCTCTGGCTGGCTGGTTTGTCCTGACTTTGCTATTCGTCTCATGCAATAGCAAGGCCTGTACAACAGAGAGACGGCTACCTGCGTTTCCTATTGGTGAAGACTGGTTCCCTGAGTTGGAAGGGCAAGGAGTGCGGATCTGCCTTCAAGTGAATTGTGGCTTTAGTTTTGGCAGGCTGGTTTGCTGTTTCAGATAAGGCGGCTACAGGCCTTGGAGTTAGCGCGTATTTTGGCCATTGTGGCAAGACTGAGACCAGCAGCCCTGTGGTTAGTTGTTTTCTAAATTGTAATGGATAATGGAGCAAGTTTGCCTCGGGGACCTCCAGGCATTTCAAATCACCAGCTCTTTTCCTGTGTGTGGAAAGAAGACTGTGATCTGACTTTGTCACATCTGTCCCGGACCCCTCCAGCACTGAGAGTGCCTGGCCATCCATGGAGCCAGCAATCACAGGTTAAATATTAGCAGTTTCAGCTTTCCATCAGTTTCCCCAGTGGTAAGTGACACATAGAAAGCTGTCATTTTTCGGGGGCTCAAATTTGAGTTGTCTGCTGGCATGCTGCTGTGTGGGAGCAAGGAACACAGCTACTGAACAAACTGGCTCACCACCCAGCACTCAACCCTGGTGACGTCGTTGTCCGAAACCTGCTTCTGCTCAGCCTGCATTTCTGCTGAAATGCTTTTTTAAATTGTACTTAAACTGTGGAGAAAAAAAAAATGTCATTAAGTGAGAGAGAAAATGTTAGGTAGTTGAAATGGCCTGTGATACAAAGTATTCAAAGAGAAGATGTGAAGCAAACGTGCGTGAGAAAAACAGGAGGCTGCATAACCATCGTTGTGTGTGCAAATTCAGGTATTAAAGAAAACTCGAGGGCCAGATAAACATCAAGGGTCCACTGCACTGCCATTGCATCGATCAGTTAAGTAGGCTGACCAGATGTCCCATTTTAAATAGGACAGAAAACAGCGGTCCTGTCCCGTTTCAAATGGTACACGCGGTTGGCCTACTGACACCTTCAATTTGGCCCAGTGAGACTAGGCTGACCACAGGCACCGTTTGAAATGGGACAGTACTGTTGTTTTCTGTCCCAAACAGTACTGTTAAGTTCTTGATTAGTTAGTTTGGGTGGACGTTTCAAGAGCTATACATCCAGTTCCATGACTGAGGAACTAAGGCTCCAGAAAATAAGCCAGGGAAACTAGTAGTTTCCCCCACTGCTTCTCAAAATGACCATTTATTGAGCCCTTGCTAAGTGCCAGGCACAGGTTAAACACATTATGCATATATCATTTAACCCTCAAAATAAATCCATCAGAGCTGGATTATTATCTCCACTTAAACATTAAAAAAAAACCCAAAGTATCAAATCAGTGAAGTACGAGTATCCCAGCCCTGTAAGGAGCAGGGTGGCTTTGAGTTGTTCTAACCATGACACCTCGTGGCCTCCTTCTGGTGTACTTACGAGCTCCTTAAACTATATTCATATTTACTTAAGGAAGAAATCTGCAATGGTTGCTTCTTTTTACCTGTGGGTCCAGTAAGAGTTGAATAAAATGTAGTGCTTCTTAGGAGTAAAGTTGGTTCTGGACGCAGTACTTTGCCATGGACCAACACAACAAACTAGGCAAGCATGGACTGGGTGCGCAGTTTTACACAAAGCAGAGTCCCTACTTGGACTTATTGCATTAGTCAGCTGTACCCAACCATTGGTCTCAGGACATACTTAGCATGACAGAGCTGGGGAAATTTAAAGCCCCTCAGATAGAGCCATTTCGTTGTATGGTTGAGAAAACTCAGGGACAGAAAACATTCCGGAGCCTGTCCAAAGCCACAGGATTGTTATGCAGGAGCTAAGGTTGGAATTCAGGGGTTATCGCACAATTCCACGTTAACAGTTAGGAAAGGCGAACTTTTGCTCTCTGCTACCTTTGACGTTTTCATAAAATCTACATGTCAAATTAACTGCTAATTACTTAATGCCTCTTGGCTTTAGTGAGCAAGGTTCCACCAGTACCAGGACAACTTTCCAATCTGACAAAACGCCCATGTAAAGTGATATATGTTGAATGTGCTCTTTAAAACAAGGTATGCATAGGGAAAAAAAATAAAAGTCTTATAAAGCTCTGAAAAGGAACACACGCCTATAGCACACAGGGTGAGTCAGAGGGCGTGGTGAGAGAGCAGAAACAGAAAGCTGATAACCACTAGGAAGGTAAACAAAGCCAATTCCACGAACCCCCATTCTCCTGGCTTCTGGACAAAGGCTAACAGGCATCTGGCGCTTCGAGGCTGGAGTGTCATTCATGCCCTGCAAGGAAGAGGTCGTGACCAGAGGAGCTCGGTGCACAGGGCTGAGAGCAGGGCCCTCGCACCCCGTCACCCTCCCTCCCACCATCCTCCCTGCTCTGGTGTAGACCTGGGCTGTCTGCAGTAGCCGTGGCAATGGCCTCCGTGCCATGTCATTGACCGCAGGCAGCCAACTGTGAGATTAATGCTGACTGGTCGGGGTCAAGTCAGATGGTCAATATCTCCCCACATCTTGCAGGACAAAGTCCAAGCTCTTGAGCCAGCACCCAAGTCCTGCAGTTACCCAAGCCTCGGTCCAGCTGGCTGATCCCCCGTTTTCCTCTCTAGGAGTCCTCATGCTATCGAACAATCCTGTCTGTGTGCCCCAAATATTCACTATACATTCCTACCTTCAGTCCCGCTACCTGAAATTCCCATCCCTCCCTCCCCCGTCTCCATTTCCTCTGCCCTTCGTGAAGCTTTCCTTGAGCATCCTAAGACACCTTGTGAGTGACTCCTGGGGCTGTCGCTGCTCATAGAGATGATAAGATGCACTGAGGGTCCCTGGCCAGGCACTGTGCTGAGTGGTCCTCCTGGGTTATCTCATTAATGGACACGCCCCTCATGCATGGTAAGCAGTGATTTCTGGGAAAGTGACTCCCTCTCCAACTGGATTAACACATGAAAAACCTATTGTCACTTAAATGAAAAGTCAGGGAAAGAGATGGCTTCAATGTCACCAGCAACCAGTCTTTGCTCGCGTCTTGGCTCTGCTTCTGCAGAATGGCTCCTTCCTAAGGCACAGAGAGGAACTCCGAACTCCAGGTTCTCATCTCTCGGGTCCCAGTCCGGCAGAAGGCAGCAGGAGTCTTTCCCAGAATCCCCAGCAAAGCTCTCACTCCGTCTCCTGCTCCGAATAGGTGATCTGGCCATCTCTGAGTCAATGACTGGGACCGAGGAACAGAACTGGTGATTGGTTTTGCCCAGTTTCACATACCCTGCCCTTGCCCCATCCCAGGCGAAAGTGGGGAGAGAACTGGTCCTGTAAAAGGAAACAGAGTTGCCGGAAATCCAAAAACCACAGATGCGGGAGTCGAGAGACCTTTTGAGACCAAAAGGACGTCTGCGCACGAAAGTACAACAGGTCCTGTTTGTCCACACAGCATGGGGAACATCTTTCCTAGTAACTTTAAAAGACAGGGAACCATTTGGAGGCTGGCCACCAGCAAGAATTCGCCAGAGTTTTCTTCAGTTGGACCAGAGGATAAAAAATGTGAACTCAGTTTCCAACTCCCACAGCATTGTTTAAAATCTGCCGAAATAAGATTGATTTTATTGTTGGAACAAGTCAAAAAATAGACTTAAAATTTGTTCGATTTTCTCAAAGAATTATTAGACTAGTAATCTGAGCAGATTTTCTTTATCCAAAAGTGGTGATATCTGAGTGCCTGCTGAATACGTCCGTGCAAAGCAAGGCTATTTGGCATACGCTGCTTTGAAAGCAACTTTGCATGCCTCAGATTTGGCTGGTGACTCCTGCCATGAGGTGCAAGTTCCTTCTCCTCATATGAGCTTTTGCTTTCAATTAGCTCAGCACTTCCATAATTCTTGAGTCAGTTTTTACCCCACGGTGCAAATTCCTCGTCTCTGCTGTGCAAATTGCCCTGCAAACTCAATAGTAAGTTGACCCTTACAAGAAAGGACACAAATTCATTCACATCTTCATGGCCTGGTATATTCACTAAGGCTCCCTTTGAGATCTTGCAGAAATGTGAAAGAGGTTTTCTCCATTATAATTACCATAACAGTAATAGGCTTGTGTCAGGCACTGGACTACTTCTTTTCCACTATCTCACCGACTTCTTACAAGTGCTCACTGAGGTATGAAAATAACTCGGCTCCACCTAACAGAGGAAGGAACCGAGGCTTGGAGAGATTAAGTCAGTTACCCAAGGCCACTGAGCCCAGAGTCAAACCCAGGCTGCTGGCCTTCAAGCTCCTTAACAAACCCTCTAGAAAACGCAGCGTTAAGCAGGTTTTCACAGCCACGAACACGCATTAAAACAACATCAATAAAATGGTGAGCTTATGGTGAAGGACAGTATTGGTGTCCTGGCACAGGGAGGCATTTGGAGGTTTATCCCCCATCTCAGGAGAACGTGGCACTTCATGCCCTTAGACAGAGTCAATTGCAAAGAGTTAGTTGGTTGGTTGCTAGCAGCCTCCTGTTCTCAAAGTAGCAAGTGCACAGACGGGGGCTTTGGAGCGTTTCCCCTCTGTGCACCGCACAGTAAGTGGCCAAGCCCTCCTCTCCTCTCCCACCCCAGCACCGAGGAGGTGATGCTGGCGACACTGGCGTCGCAGGCAGGCGTGTGTACGTGTTCTGCCGTGTGTGGTCAGCGCACGTTTTTGCCCAGATGTGTGAGGGACAAATAAGGATGTGCACTATACGTGGGAAGCACCAATTCTGTGTCTATATAAATGTTTTTAATTCTTTTATTTATGCTCATGAGTTAAAAGGGTCACTCTAGAAATCATGACATCCGTGAGCAAAATGATACCCTGGAATATGATCATCGGTTTTTTTATATAAAAAATTTTATACATAAAATTTCTGTACCTTGTAGCTGTTGTTTTGTAATTATTTGTTACATAAAATTTCTCATATCATCACATGTTAAAAATAAATGCTAAAATTCCTTTCTAATACAAAAAAACAAGTACCTAAATATAAACAAATAAAATTTTGAATTAAAAAATGAAAGCGAAAGATGTTTTTTCCCTGAAAGTTTGGGCCAAAAACATGGATGCGCATTAGATACAGCAAAACACGGCGTATCTTTCAGAAATGGTTGCTGCCTCTTCCCCATCCTCACCTGCAGCCCCCAAATTCAAAGCAGTTGGGGTGCAGGTAAAGACGGCCAGGCAGCCTGCTGCAGCTAGTCCTGTTTTTCATGTTTTTAAGAAACAAGGGGACATCAGGAAGGATCGACTGGGAGGCCCTCCTGCTCAGTGCAGGACCCCACCCCCACCCCCACTTCCTGCGTCCTAACAGGTAATCATTTAACCTCTGCCTCCTTCTAACAACAGGCAGCTCATTGTCTTGAAGAATGAACCTTGACCTGAAAAGTTCTCATGCCCAGAAATAGCTTCTCCCTCAGAAGTATGAGAGTGAAAAACACGAGTGATGGCCACTTTCCCTTCTACTCCAGACCTTTCTGTATCCCTAGGCGATGCTCACCTTACCCCACCTCTGCACCTCAGGGAGGAGAAGGTATCTTTGACAGTTGCAAGGTCACTGGGTGGGGTGCCGGGCTTTGTCCAGGTTCTGTGTATCTCTGGTATTCGTGGGCTGGGCAGCCGGGTACAGCAGCCTGCTTTGTGGGCCCAGCCCTCGGAGTCTCCTGGTTTACAAAGATATCTCTTTTGGCTTCATAGCATGTGGAACGAAAATAAAGTCCTCCCCCTTTTTAGTCAAATGCTAACTTAATTCCTCTCTTCTTCTCCCAGCTGATTCTGTTCTCCGCCTCTCCCCACCCACCCCACAATGACCTTCCTTTTTTGCTTCTTTGTCACTCTCTTTGCCTCTCTTTCCTCATCCTTCTACCCCTCTCTTCCCGTGGACTGGACTGTGTACTACTTATCCTGCAGGCAAAGCGGAGGGTGTGCCTTGCTCATAGTCTTGTCGGTGCAAACTGTTCCTCTTGGAATCCTGGACTTCCGCCGGGAGGAGCCGAATGCACAGACCAGACCATCAACACGGAGGTAAACCTGGAGTCGGTGGTGAATTCCTGGATGCTTTTAGGTGGTGGATGGAGGATTCTCCGAACTAGTGCCATCTGGTGGTTTGGGGGAGTAGGCGCTGCAGCCCAAGTTTCTTCCAGTGTCAAGGGCAAAAAGGGGGAAGGGCAAGTAAACATATGCATAAGACAATGACAAATAGCATCTTGCCAAACAAACACTGTGCTTGTTTTGTTCGATCTTCACAACAACCTTGTGGTATAGGTCTTACAATCTCTCTGAGTGAGGCGCCAGGGGAGGGAGTGCCAGGTGGGCCTGGGGTCCTAACTGCCACCGCTCTGATCCCAAGGCCACTAACACCCTTTCTTTTTTTTTTTTAATTCATTTTTATTGTTAGACTTATTGGGGTGACATCTGTTAGCAAGGATTACATAGGTTTCAGGCATACAATTCTACACACGCCCCAAGCAAACTGTAAAGATGCCTTGGTCCGGCTATGGGATTTGCACTCCAGGATTCAGTAGGGGTAATGTTCACTTTTTCGTGATATTGAGTAGACGTTTCTGTTTCATTCTTTAGTTTAGGTATTTTTTATGCTTTACGTTTTTAGATTTAGTAGATTTTTCATCTAGAGGAAGAAGATTTCATAAATGTGACGTTGAACAGTGATACACGTTTTAGTACACGACTTTCTAATTCCATAGTTGAAACCAAAGGCATTCACAGGACCCACTTGTGTTTGTGATGAAGGCCACACTTCCCCTAAGTCTTCAGTTTGCCAGTGGGAAGAGCGTTTACATGTTTATTCCCACTAGGGGATCAGTCAGAGAGAGAGAGAGAGAGAGAGAGAGAGAATCCAAAGACAAGTCATCCAAATGATGCACGAAGTCCAGGAGGCCTCTCCGGGAGTGAGCGTGAAGAAAACTCCTCGCTCCTCCTCCCTTCCTCGGGCGACAATTTTTCTGCTGAGATTCAACTGAGATGGGGGTTCCCTGCACCCCCAGAGCACCCGCAGCTGGCTGCCCAGCCTGAAAGCAGCTCTTAGGTAAACGCTGCGCAGTCAGGCCTGGCAGAGAGAGCAAGAGAAGAAGGCGATTAGAGAGGTGGGAGATGTGGGGGGACGGACGGGGGGATGTGAGGGCCTGGGTAGGGCGGAAGAAGAAGGGGGGGGGGAAGCAGAGAGAAAAAGGAAGGAAGACGTAAAAGGGGGCAAAGAGGGAGCAAGGGAGACACTGCTGAGAAAGGAGACCACACGGGAAAGGAGAGGCCAGGAGACAGGCCGGAGCCCCCCACGTCCCTGTCTCCGGGCCACACAGAGGAAGACAGTTTCCTGAGCAAAAGTGTTGGCAGTGCCCTCCCCCCCCCCCAGGGCCCCAGCGCCCTAGTTGCATAATAATGGACTCAGGGTGGCCGAGAGTCTCTGTGCGGACTGGGCAGGTGTCCGGTTTCACAGGCTGGCCAAGCCCGGCCCCGGGGGGCCGCCTGGAGCAGGCCTGTCACTTGGCACCGGGTGCCCTGGCCTCCCCCAGGCTCTGTGCCTGCTGACACGCCCTCCAGGCCTGCAGGACGGACGGTCCCAGGGAAGGCAGGACGGGGACTTGGGTTTCCAGCTAAACTGTCAATGTCGTGAGAACCTCGGGGGCAGTGTCAGGTGTCCAGCCCCTGGGAGGACAGTGAGGAGGGCGACACGCAATCGTGAAGCTGGCCAGAGAGAAGGTGCTGAGCGGTGCCAGCTCTGCTCCCCTCCCCGTCGATCAGAACCCCGGCCCCCTGGATCTGCTTTGTCCGAATGCGGGCGGGCGCCGCTCCCTGGCGGGGCTTGTTCCCACGCCCTCCCCCAGCCGTTTACAAGAAAGGTGGCTCCAGCCTATTCAAAGCCTACAGAAACCCCAAGGTGACTGTGAGTCAGAGCACACAAAACGCATTTAAAAGGAGAGAGGGTAACTAGAAAGGAGAGAGATTGTTTGAAGGGTCATAGGACACAGGTTATTTACATTTCGGGCATCAGGTTGAGCTGCCTGGAAGATAAAGCAAGTGGGAGGCAGACCTTCCTCCACCTCTGCCTCCTCTGCCCCCGAAACTCCCAGCAACTACGATCCAATCAGAACTTTCAAATGCCCACACTGGGGGAGGCTTCAGAGATCATCTCTTGGAGCCTTCCATTTTCAGGACATAGAACACGAGGCCAGTGAATGAAATCCCTTGTCCCGGGCTGGTCGGCCTTTCCATGGTGCCTGCAGCCCAGTGGGACATGCCTGGAGGTTCACTGACCCAGACAGCTGAATGGGTCAGGGTGGTGGTGCCAGTGGGGCTGGGTTCCGACAGAGACCACCGTCCGTGTTTGGATACAGGCAAAGGGAAGCCGCGAGGGGACAGGCCCATTAGCCGTGGGCTCTGTTGCTTTCTTCTTTTTTTTGCTTTTTGGTATGTGGGTAGCTCCCTGGCCGGGAATCGAACCCAGGCCGCAGCACTGACAGCGCCAGCACCGAAGCCTTAAGCCACTACACCACCAGGGAACTCCCTCTGTTGCTTTCATGATAGAACATCATGGGAATCCACCTGCACCTTCCTAGCTGCGTTGTATTAGCTGAGTGCCCTCAGCACTTTATTTTCAAATGCTGTATCTGGTGCTAATGGGGGTACAGAAAGGAGAGAGGGTGCACCCTAAGATTTGTCACCCTCGCTGTGGCAAAGAAGGTCCTGGCACCGCTTTCTCCACCATCTGCCCTTGGGGAAGCTGCCTAACATTTCTGGCCTCAGTTTCCCCATCTGTAAAATGAAGCCATTGGAAGTCCCACCTGGGCAGGACTTCTTTAAAGTGACATTAATCTAGGACGTGGTAATAATTCTAATTGTTGCCTAAATGGTAAACGTTTAGTCTTGGTGCCATCACTTCTGTCAGTGGTGGAAGGCCTGTTTTTATTTCCTGTCATCAATAGATTAATGCCTGTTGAATGAAAGAATGAATGAATCGTAAAACCCCTAAGGCCAGCTCACTCCAAATTGCACTCTACTGTTGGCTTTTAGTGACTTGAAATATAACGAGTGGACTGTGTTTAGTGTTTTTCTCACAGGAAAACTTGGCATATGACAAAAGTTCTCATGAAACGAAAAGGCTAGCGATCAATTCAGCCGCCACCAGCTCCTGTCTCACTGAGGATAAAAGCCAAAGTCGTGACAACGACTGACAAAGCCCCAGGGGCTCTGCACCGCCCGCCCCCACCTCCTCACCGGCACTCACACCCCTCAGCTCCTCGGGCCCACCCGGCAGGCTTCCACCTCGGGGCCTTGGCACGTGCGGGTCCCTCTGTCAGGAATTCTACTTCCCCGTTTGCTCTCCGCCCTCACCGCCAAATGTCACGCCTCAAATGCCTCTTGTGAGCATCGGCTTGTGAATGGCCCCACCTTATCCTTGCCCTCGGCACTTTATTTTCAGCTGTGGGTCGCATCTCCTTCTGACAGACCACCTAGATTACTTACTTATTTGGTTGGTGGCGGGTCCCTCCCGCTCTGACCTCACGGAGAGTTTTGTCATCGCCATTTCCCCGGCACCCCAACCAGGGTTTCGTGGACAGTGTGCACTCAGGACATACTCGTGCAACCACGGAATCTCTGTAATTGCACACCGCGTGTATGTCACCCGGGTCCTTGGGGAATCAGCCCGTTAAATAAGTAATAGAGGCGTCCAGTTATTACACACGCCCGAGGGGCCAGTTCTGAGCTCTTGTCCCGTGTCCCCACATCCCTTAAGATCTATGCATTAGGAGCCCTAGGAATTAAGGTTTATGAATTAAGGTTCCTCACCTTGTCCAGTTCCTCTAAACCCCAGAGGACACTGGGGTCAATCTCTGAGCCTCTTCTCTTCTATAACTCTACTCACTTCCTAGGGGACTTCATCCGGCCTGCGGCCTCAAATATCTTCTACAGCTTGGCTATTATCCAATGTCTGTCCCCCACCCAAACCTCTCCCCTCAACCCCAGACTCCTTTGTCCAACTACCTATGCAATATTCCTCTTCAAGTGTCTACTAGGTACCTCAAACGTGACGTGTCTAAATGAGAATGTTTGAAGGTACACCCCACTAAACCTCTTCCTCTCTGAAAAAGGGCATTTCCCTTCTTTCGGTTTGGGGGGGTCAGAAATGTGGAAGTCATCCCCGACCTCCCTCTCTCTCAGACCCACGTCTATGGTTGTTAAATTCAGCAAATACAAGCACAGCTGCCCAGTTCAGTTTGAATTTGAGATGACCAAGGTAGCGTGTTTTCGTAAATACGCCGCAGCAGTATTTGAGACCTACATACACTAAAACGTTATTTCCTAATTGTCTGAAATTCAAAGTTACTTGGGCATCCTGTACTTTCTCTGACGTCGAATCCATCAGAAAGTTCTATGTAACTTCAAAACATTACCCAGGTTCCCCGCTTTTCCCGCCACCGCCTCCGCCCCTGCGTCCACCCCAGGATGTTTGCCGGAGCCCCCCGGCTGGCCTCTCTGCTCCTGTCCTCTGTGTGCAGCCCCTGCAGCCGCTGCAGAGACCGCTCGCAAAGGAAAGTCAGCTCACGTCCCTCACCGGCTACGCCCACCGGTGGCCCCCATCCGGCCTCCCACAGCCTGAGCAGCCGGCAGGCTTTGCCGTGACGTCATCCTGTGACGTCATCTCCCCCTCCTCCCCTGACTCAGCCGGCCTGCACCCCCCGGGCCTCCTCTCCCGATGTCTTCAAGCAGCACGGGCTGCGTCAGGGCCTCTGCAGCCCCTCGGCCGGTCTCTCTGCTGGGCCCGTGGTCCCAGACGTCCTCACGCTCCCGCCTTCATGGCACTCCGGTCCGTACTTGGACGCCGCCCGCCCTGGCCACCCTGGAAAATAGCCCCCTCCCACTCTCCTCTTCTTCCTTATTTTCTTATTTTATTTTTATTCTTAGCACTTACCACTCCGGCGTGCCTATCTATCTATACACACGCACCGTCTCCAGAATATAACTGCTGTGAGAAAGGGGACTGTGTCTGCTTTGGGGACTGTGGTACCGCGAGTGCTGGCACATCGAAGGTGCTCGATAAATAGCTGCCGAACGAATGAGCCCTCATTTCTCAGAGGGGAAACTGAGACAAGGAGATGCGACTTCCCTTACGTGACACTCCATATCCTGTACCCTTGTCACAGCACTTTAGTGTGAGATTTTGCTGGTTCTTCTCAGAACCTCCATGAGTTAAAAATGGAGAGTCTTAACCTCATGTAACCGCTGAGGAAAGTGAGGCCCAGAGCTTTACAGCCATCGTCCTGAAAGTGAGCCCCAGGATGTCCCCAGGCCTACGTCCCTCTTGGGGACTTCTTGCATGTGCATCATTCCCCAAACATATTTTGGTCTTGTCTTTTAAAATTATGTTTTCAAGCCACCTCCTTCACGTGTCAAAGATGGAGGTGTGTGGGCCTGTCACGTCTGTGCCAGGGCGACACGTGCCCTTTTTACCTCGGCCCGGGATCCCTCCTCCCACTCCGGGGGTCCCTCAGTCTCGGGCAATGAATAGATATGACCGGTGTGGGACTCCTTGGTGATCCTGGTGCTTGTTCAGTGAAAGCAAAACTGCTCTCAGAAATGACATTCTGAGAGTCCCTCTAAGCTGGTAAACTCATGAGATATTTGCTTTTCAGCTCTTCTTCCTACTAAACATTCATTGTGTCTACTAAGTAGGGTGAGCCTCCATCACGGGTTAGCCAGGCCTACGGGATCTCCCAGATGTGAGGCTTCCAGTGCTAAAAACCAGGGGAGTTTTGGACAAGCAGGATGAGTTGATCATCCTAATAAACTGGGTTTTGTTTGTTTGTTTGTTTGTTTGTGTTTTAACACAAGTGGCATGGGTTGAATAATGGCCCTCCAAAGATGTCCACATACTAATTCCCAAAAACCTGTAAATGTGTTACCTGATGGCAAAAGGGACTTTGCAGATGTGATTAAATGAAGGGTCAGGAGACAGGGAGATTATCCTTATCCTGGATTATCCAGCTGGGCGCAGTGTAACCACAGGGCTCCTTAATAGCGGGAGGTACAAAGGTCGAGGACAGAGAAAGCAAGGTGATGATGTAGTGGAGAGAGGGAAGACAACATGACAAGAGAACCCGAAGTTGAAGGGATGAGCTTTGAAGAGGGAAGGGGCCACCAGTCAAGGAATGTGGGCGGCCTCTAGACGCTGGGAAAGGCCAGGAAACAGCGTCCTCTGACACCTCCTGTCATGACCTTGGTTTTTAGACTTCTAAACCCCAGAGTTGAAAGATAATAAATTCATGATGGTTTCACACGCTAAACTTGCAATAATTTGTCCCAGAAGCAATAGGAAACTAATAAGTTGGTTCTCCTATTAACAGGGCAGAGTACTGGGCTGAAAGATCAAGATATACAGATGAGTCAAACATGGTCATTGGCCTCAGGGAATGCTGGGGACTCATGAGAAAGGTAGATTTAAACAGTTGGTGCCCTCACATATAGTGGGTGTTGTAAATGCTTGTACGTTGTGTATAGGGCTAAGCAGGAAGTAGGAGGGGCTAATCTTATCTCAGGAAAAAGTCAAATAAAGCTTATAAATGTACACATTTTTTATTTCCTCTGCTTGTGGAATTTATAGCCTCCTATTTTCTCTAGGCTTATTTCTTTGAGATCTTTAATTTATGTGGGAATTTCCCTGGCTGGGAATCGAACCCAGGCCGCAGCTTGACAGCACCGAAGCCTTAGCCACTACACCACCAGGGAACTCCCCAAGATCTTTAATTTAAAAGAAGCATGTGAACACTTAAAACTGTGAAACTTCTAGAAGAAAACATGGGAGAAAAGTGTTGTGACCTTGGATTAGGCAGAGATATACTAAAGACAATAAAAAAAGATGACCCATAAAAAGGAATACACTGAACTTCATCAAAATTAAAATCTTCTGTGCCACAAAAGGCAATGTTAAGAATATAAAAGACAAGTTACAGATTGGGAGAAAATAATGATTTGCATCTAGAATATATATATAATTCTCCTTACTCAATAATAAAAAAGCAAACAAACGAATATTTTTTAAAGGGCAAAGGATTTAAACAGACATGGCCCAGAAAATGATATATAAGTGTCAAAAAATCATCCACCATCAGACCTTAGAGAAATGTAAATTAAAACTACATTGAAACATAATGGCTAATTTAAAAACCTGACAATGCCAAGTGCTGATGAGAATGTGGAGCAACTGGAGCTCTCAGACAGCTGATAGGCGCACCGAACGATGCGGCCACTTTGGAAAACAATTAGGCAGTTTCTCATGAAGTTAGGCACATACCTACTACGGGACCTAGTGTATTCGTTTCCTGCTGCTTCAGTAGCAAATTACCACAAATTTAGTAAAACCACATCAATGTGTAATTATATAGTTCCATAGGGTCGCAGTCCAATATGAGTGCCAACAAACCAAAAAAACAAAGGTGTCAGCCAAGTCATACATTCCTTTCTAGAGGCTCCAGGAGAGAACCTGTTTCCTGTTTTCCAGTTTCTAAAGGCCGCCTGCCTTCTGGGCTCACGTCCCTTCCTCTGTCCTCAAAGCCAGCAGCTTCACATCTTTCTTTCTTTCTTTCTTTTGTCACACCTCTCACTCTCCACATCCAGACAAGGTTCTCCACTTTCAGGGGCCCGTGTGATTACAGTGGGCAACGCCAGGTAATCCAGGACTATCTCCCGATTTTAAGGTGAGCTGATTAATTTACTTCCATCTGCAAACTTAATTCCCGTTGGTCGTGTACCCTAGCATAATTTACAAGTTAGGACGTGGACATCTTTGGAGGACCATTATGACACCTGCATTCAGCAATCCTACTCCTACGTACCTACGCAAGTCAAATAAAGAATGTTCAGACACGAACATTATGCGTTTATAGCATCTTTATTTGTATTTCTCAAAAGCTAGGGACAACCCAAACGCCTTTCCACTGGGGAATGGATAAAAAATACTGAACCATACAGAATCCAACTCAGCACGAAAAAAATAAATCAGTGGTTGCCAGGGACTAGAGGAGAGGGGAGGAGTCAACTGCACAGGGACATGAGCAAACATTTGAGGGTGCTGGGAATGTCCTACATCTTGATTGTGGTGATGGGTTCACAACTATATGTATCTGTCAAAACTCATAGAACTGGACCGTAAAAAGAGTGACTTTCTCTGTATGTAAGTCAGACCCGCCCCCCCCCCGCCCACCGCCACAAACCTGTCTTTAAAAAATGGGGCAGGTGAGAGATGGGAAGAAGCTATGGTTGAAAGTGTTGCTTTTAAAAAATGTGCTCGCCTTACCCTGATATTAGTATCTTTTTTCTCACAATGTGGTAGGAGATAGGTGTGATCAGGGCTACCTGATGATGTTGATGGGCCCGCCCCTTCCTCCATGAAGGAAATGTTAAAAATTATACGTGATGTCTGTACTGATGCAACTTTTTACTTTGGACTGAAAAAATAAGACTTTTTTGTGGGCCCCTAAAAGTGTCATGTGCCCTAGGCACTGCACCTGATGGGCAAGCCAGGCGGGGTGGGACCCACGCCTGTCGGAAAGGAAACTCAGGCTAATCATTTCCTACAAGTGACTAGGCGGGAGTAGAAGTGATGCATTCAGGTCCCGGTGCTGTCGCTGATTTTCCACTAGTTTCAAACAGGCTAGTTAACCTCTTGGGGCCTCAGCTCCCCCGAGTGTGTAAAGGGAATAACGTAGCCAGCACCCACTCATGAAAACCACACCGTGTAAGTTGACGCATGCGGGTGCGTACCGTGTATGTGCCCGCAGAACTGCATGGAAGGTTATTCAGTGATTTAACGCTTTATATCTCTGAGACATTGTGTTTTGACTCACTTTTATGCCTTTCTTGGGGTTTTCTGTGTTGGTGTGGTTTCTCTATTTTAATTTTACATTTGATTTTTATAATCACCAAGATCAATCATTTTCATGATGAAATAGAAAAAAGTATGTGTCACCTCAAAAAGCTCATTGTATTCTGATATTCCTCGTGTCACTAATTACAATTTCATTTTTCAAAATTAAATTAAAACAGATCATTTCAAAATGGTATTCCTATGGCTGTACTATAGTTTATATCAGACTTCTCTAATGTTGGGCATTGGGGTCATTTCAAACTTTTGATAAATAGATAAATATCTTGATGTATAAATCCTTACATTTATGGTTAGTTCATTAGGACTTAAAGAAAAATTTACTGAAGTTAGGTAAAATTTGACAATTATGACCAAAGTGTTCTACCCAATGATTAGACGGTCTTTACCAAGTTATATGCATGCATTATCTTTTTAAAAAATCTTTGCCATTTGCTAACTAAAAAGAAAAAAAAAAAGCTGTTTTCATTTAGATCTGTCTAGTTCCTAGGGAGGCTGGACATTTTAATATATTATTTACTATTTTTATAAAACAATGAACTTTTTCATTGCCTTTTCACGTCCATTGTTAATTTTAACTTAATTTGGGGAAAGGGGTTCTTGTTAACGTATGGGAAATCTTTCTATAATAAGACGCCTTCTATAATAATTTTGTAAATATTTACTCAACTTCATATTTTTGTGGAGTGGTTGCTCAATACATGTACAGGAGTAATACGGGTTTTATGTGGTCAACTCTATCACAAATTTTTCTTTTGTAATGGTTTTCCACTGATTGTTATGTCTGAAAAATCCTTCCCCATCCCAAACTCAGTTGCTTTTCTTCTTTGTTTATAGCTTAATCATTAACATCAATTTTTAAATTTATCTGAAACTTATTTTGATGTGTGAATTTATAAGATGAGGACCTACATTACATTTTTCCGAAATGGTTAACAAACCGTTTGGTGATAGGAGAAAGGAAACACACCATTGACCTGAGACATCAGAATAGCCTGTGAGCTGTTTTATTTTCTGTCCCTTTGGAAGGCAAATCTGAGTCATCACTCAGTCAAGTGGAACAACTGTCACACAACTGTGTGTGCAGTTTTGGATCCGGACTCCACAGCCCCAAAGGCAGGTTGATTCAGCCATTCAGTTGTGATTGTAGCGTGAATTAGAGTCGAATATTCAGAAATGCATTAAATCCTGCTTATCTCTAATTACACCAAAAAAATCTTCACCATAAACTTTGCTCAAACTTTATTTCGTATGAAAAAATGTGTGCCCTGTGTTAATGCAGGACTAATTCTCCATGTGTCTTCAGTGTCTGTGTCGCAGCACGGTCTCAGCAGGACCTCCTCATCCTGAAGGCTACTTTTATTTTGAGAATGGGGCAACCTCTCCTTGGTGAATTCATCTGTTAGTGGGATTTCTTCGGCACTATTTAGCAAAATAACCGCCCTCAGGTCTAGCCCATCCTGCATAAGTAATTAGAGATGAGCATAATTTATTGCATTTCTGAGTATTTTACACTAATATGCGCTTCAATCACAACTGAGCAGCTGAATCAACCTGCCCTGGGGGCTGCGGAGTCCAGATCTAAAACTACACACATTAAAAAAAAAAAAGAAAGAAAACAAAAAAAACTACATTAAATCGAGTGACACTTGGTTCGCTTGACTGTGTGATGACTCAGATTTGCCTAAAGGGTCGGAAAATAAAACAGCTCACAGCCCATCCTGACCTCTCAGGTCACTGGTGTGTTTCCTTCCGCCTACCTCCAAGCGCTAAGAAACTGGCCGGAGTTAGAGTAAGTTGCTGCAGCTCCTCTCTCTGGCAATATGTTCTGTCCGCCATGGCTCCCAATTAGGGTTCGACTTGATTTTTTTCCTACTCTGGCTCCAGGTGGATCGCCCAGCCTGGATGTTCACCCGCCCACCATACCTGCCTCGCCCACGCTCACACAAGCGCTGCTGAAGAGCCCAGACACAATGCTCATAGACAAGCTTCCAAAGCCGCAAGACATGTTGGAGCTCGATTAGGATTCAGTTTTTAAAAATAGATATTATGTTTATTTTTCATTATTCAGGAAAGAAAGAAAACTCAAAATCCTTCTCAAACAAAATGTATACCACTTGGCGTTAAAAATAGGAGTTGTGAAAAGCTGTAGAACTAGGTTTATATAATTTTCATTTTCTTGAACCAGGAGGGGAGTTTTGTATTAAACCCCGTGGTTCTAGTTGGTGATACCAAAAGCCTTAGTTGTTTTTCAGGTTACATTTGGGGTCATGGACACTATTCCTATGAAAGGCTTGGGGCAGTCCTGTTAAAAGTATGGTCTGCAAACTGGTGCTTATCTAAGAGAAGTACAGAAACTGAGAGGCGATGCCCACCACTGGCGACGACGGAGAACTCTCCTACACCGCCAGCATCAGTGCAAGCTGGGCAGTCACCTCAGGACCCAGCACAGCCATTTCTTACCGCCAACATGGGTGCACACTGGGACAGCCACCTCGGGCCCCGGCACAACCATTTCTTACAAAGTTAGGAAACTTTGTACACTTATCATACAGTCCAGGAGTCCTTCTCTGAGGTGGGTACTCAAGGGAAATAACACACATGCTTGCACAAAGACTGGTATGCACCAGCATTATTATCATTATTATAATTGTAATTATTATTACAATAGCCAAAACCCAGAAATAACCCAAATTTTTATCTACCAGTAACTGAACAAACCTGTGATATAGCCATATGTAAAAATAGTGCTCTATTCATAAAATAGAACATTATACAGCAAGAAAAAAGGAATAAAATAATTTATGAGTCTACAATCACATGGATGAATATCAAAAGTATTATGTTAGGTGACAGAAGTCAAACACAAAAGACTATGTACTATATGATTCCATCTGTGTGAAATTCTGCTAAGGGTGAAACTGTAGTGACAGAAAGCAGGTTAGTGGTTGTCTGGGGCTGGGGGTCAGCGGGGAGGGGATCTATTGAAGAAGGACAAGAGGGAACTTTTAGGATGATGGGACTGTTCTATCCAATTTTAGTGGAAGTTAAATGACTGTATACAACATCAAAATTCATCAAACATACACTTAAAGTGAGTGAATTTTATTGTTTATACATTATACCTCAATGGAAAGGAAGAGGGAGGGAAGGAAGGAAGGAAGGAAGGAAGGAAGGAAGCCACGAAGAGGAAATCTTTCTTCTGACAATAAGTAAAATGGTGTGTCGGAAAGAACGAAAATGTCAGTGAGTTCCCCAAAAGGGGGACAACTCTGAGCCACAGTCAGTAAGCCTGAGGTGGAGTTACTCGTATGTTTATTTTGTTAATCACAATGGAAGTTTTGGAAGTCCTCTGTAACCCAGGGATTGGGGGACAGGACTAGCACCCACATTTCATTGTTGCTACCTTTTGTCAGCCACTGAGTTGGGAAGCAACATCAGACCTGGGGCATATCCAAATCCTTGCAATAGCATGCTACATATGCCTTCAGAGAGAGGTCCATTATCTCTGAGAACAAAATGTTACTCTTACTATAACATTTATTTTCTGTGTTTTCTTTTTATACCAGCACCGCAGAGAATAGCATCAACAGCTTAAGGTTTACCTCAAGGAATCAAGGCTGTTTCCATAGCAACACCTCTAATTCTCTGGAACTGCAGTCTGTCAATTTACTATTAATGGGAGACAAAACAAAAGACAGCAGACAGAACAGAGAAACCTTAGCACCCAAGAACGACAAGCAGAACCAGGAGGAAGGGAAGTAAATGACTCATTCGCGAGGCTTTTAATTCTTAGCGAGCTGTGAGTATTAACCATCCAGCAGTTAACCATTTCATCCTTAGGTGTGTTTAGTGATTTGCTGCCACCACAGAGTCTTTGAGCTAAAATGGCCTTAAAAGCTCTCTGGAACCCTTTATTTTAAATCCCAGGAAATTCAGTCCCTGGGGGTAAGGAGTCTCATGGAGGTAAGGGGCGGAACGAACACCAGAACAGTGAATACAGAAATGAAGTGTTTTTAAGCACGGCTTGGTAGTATCTCTCACCCGTTAGCTCCAGCAGCTGCTAAGTCTCAGCTATAGACGTGTGTGTGTGTGTGTGTGTGTGTGTGTGTGTATGTGTGTGTGCGCGCGTGTGCATGTGTGCGCGCGTGCGTGTGTGCGTGTGCATGTGTGTGCGTGTGTGTGCACGCATGCGTGCGTGTGTGTGCATGTGTGTGTATGTGTGCGTGCCTGTGTGTGCGCGCCTGTGTGTGCGTGCGTGCGTGCGTGCATGTGCACGTGCGTGTGCGTGTGTGTGTGCGTGTGTGTGCGCGCGTGTGCGTGTGTGCATGCGTGTGTGTGCGTGTGTCTCCCGACGATGAAAGCGATGCCACTGATTTCGGCTAAGCCGGTCTCGGGCCTGTAACTGAGAGGTCAAAGCAGATGCCGTGTAACAAGGGTGGATGGGTGGGGAGGCAACTGCAGGAAGCGGAGACCTCCCGGGGATTTGATGCGGAATGGGACTGAATACAAGGACGTACGTGCTCAGGACCTGGTGAAAGGACAGGAGGACTGGCCATAGGCTGGGTCTTCAAGAACGATGCCTAGAACACCGCAGAACTGGCCTCCAGGGGCGTTTTCACATCTGTGCCAACCAGGCAGGTGGAAAATCAAGAGGCTGCCCCTGGCGCTGCTGAGTCTAAGAAAATGCCAGCGCAGATAAGATCCAGGGTCGAGCGGCTGGTATCCAGAAGTCAAGGGCACTGTTGTCATCCATAGATCTGGGGATTGGAGTACTTCCGGGCGGAAGGAAACACAGCGTTCCATACCCACAAGTGACATCAGAAACAGCCCCCAACGCAATAGGAGAGGACTTAGCCGCTTTGCCTCCTTCAGGCTATGAGAGCCTCTCATTGGCAGGACTGAATTTGCACCCAGAGCCTCACCTGGAAGGAAGTGTAAAAATGTCATTCGTGTTAAAAGCTGTCCAACTTCTGCTGTACTGGAGGGGCCCCGAAATGGGGATAGGAACACATGCTGAGTAGCAGTTGGCTGTATTCAGGTGGAGGAATTCATCAATCCACTTAATGAATGGATGTTAATTTGTATAAATTCACAGCAGTTGGAGCATCCCATGGAGAAGTAGAATAGCTTGACAGGTGAGGGTGGGATAAACGAGTACCCCAAAACACTGTCGGTGAGAGGCGATGGGAAGTGAAAGGAACCACGCTGGAGAGCACTGACAGAATCAAGTCACCCTTTAAATCCCGCAGCCTGTCACTCAGCAATCCCACCTAACTTTTTCCAACCCGGAGGAACAATTGTGCCTATGTACAAGGGCAGACGAGTCACCTGTAAATTGCTCACTCAAAGATAGCCATTGTTAACATTTGGTATATTTATCTCCCAATTTCTTTTTACGTCTTTGTAAAATTAGTTAACTATGGATGAAAATGCCTTCCCTTGACTTTTCTCCTGTCTCTCTCTGGCCTGCTTATAACCACCAGATACTCATGTATTAATATTTTTCTCTACTCAGAACATTTCTGTGACACCTTAGAATTACTTTCTTACATGTTATAACAATTAACATTTGTTTTAAGTGACTTGTTAGCTATAATTCTCACAAACACGTGATGAAGTGAGTTGTTTCCTTGTTCCCATTTGACAGATGAGAAAGAACCTGGGCTTAGGGAAGACAAAGGCCTCAGTGATGTGGTGATGTGCAGGCCCATTTTCCTCACTAAGAGGCCAGAATGAGTCTGGCTGAGAGAGTCTCCTTCCCAAAGATGCATATATTCCAAAATCAGGACATCCCTGCCAAGTCCTGCATTAAACAATGAGCCAAGAGCGATAAAGTGGAGGTAGGGAGTGCTTGGAAGCTCTCATTGGCAGGACTGAATTTGCACCCAGAGCCTCACCTGGAGGGAAGTGTAAAAATGTCATTCGTGTGGAGGCCCCAAAGCAGAGCCCGGGAGTCTGCAAACCACAGAGATGAAAGCAGGTAGGAATGCGTGGAAGGAATGGAAGTTTCCAGACTAGCACCCAGGGCAGTAATGCCACTCATGTGTATATTTAGCATGCCCATGTAGGTCAGGTATGGTGGGGCAGGCAGGGCCTGGGGCCAATGCATCCCAAAAGACTGCTTAGTACAGAATGCCAAGCAAACGCAGCCTTTGCTTTCTTGAGTCGTTGTTGCCGCGGCATTGGTATAGAACGTTAGTGAGTCTGCCTCTCCAGCCCCCAGAAGTAGCCAGCAAAGCTGGTTGTCAAAGTGGGAGCGCTTGCTTTTCCTGGGTGCTCTGCAGTAAATAAAGCCATTTCCCCCTGTCCACGATGATGAACTTTTCCTCAAGGGGTAATTATGACCTCTGACCTACGGATTTACTTTATTTAGATTTTGGAAGAAATGCTCCTAACTGCATACTGTAGCATTCTCTGATGTCTGTTTGTGAAGAGGTGAAGGTGCTACTCAATGAGATATAATTTTATTTTTTAATGTAATTTTGTTGTTATAAACAGCAACCAGATGATAGCCTAAGAGACTTTTTGATGTTTTTCTCGGTGTTGCCAGACAGAAAAGCTATTTTGCACAGGTGGCAGCAGAGGGCGCTCTTCTTACACATTTGTTCCTACGAGAACTTCTCCAAGGAAAACGGTGTTAAAATGCCTTTGTGTACATGTTAACAAATTTAAGACTACTTCTAAAAATATCTATTTTTTAAAATAATATTTATTCCTTCTAGTAGTTATATATAAATGTGTATTTATATATTATATAAATATGTGTACTTACATATTATAAATGTTTATTTATATATTACATATAAATATGTGTATTTATATATCTATATAAATGAAGATATTTACATATTTTTTGTTATGTGTATGTGTATATATACTTAGGAAGGGCCGTAAACTTGATAACATACACAAATACATACATATAGGTATCGATTAGATATAGATATAGTTATAGATATAGGTAAACTTTAAAGGTTTCTTTGGATGGGCAGCCCGAGTTGAGAACCACTCCCCTTCGAGACATTCTCAGTAGCTATGTTAAACTTTAACCTTTCTGCAGCGATGTTTGGATAGAGCTGAGTATTTCCATCTGTTGACTGTGGCATTTGAGTTTACCCCGCGAGCTCAAAAAAACTTTTCTGTCTACTATATGTACATTTTTCTCTACTTTTATGTTTTCCAAGAATGAATAACAATAGGAAAATTTTATACTTTAATGTAATCATTTATTTTAATAAAATGTGCCTTAACTGCATTTACTTAAAAATATGAATACCAAAATTATTGTAAAATAATTTAGTCAGTGTGAAACCGTTTCAAGGACTTTTCTCCATTTACAAGATTTTTTAATGTATTTTTCCTGTGGCTTGCACTATCAACAACAAAGCTGTTTTGTATGCCATATTGTGTAACATTTTGTAATAAATGTTTTATGTCATCAATGCCATTAGATTCAAATTTATCAATACTTAAATCTAATTGATGCCACTTAGTATGTTTTGAGTATTTTTTCCTAACATTCAATATAATGGTAAATTCATTACCATATACAAAATTTTTATTTTGAACACGTGTTCGGTGGGCTCTATCCGTGGGAATACTGAAAGGCTTGGGTGCAGAATGCGTCTCTTCAGAAAGCAGTTTTGGTTTTTATTCCATTTTTGGTTTTTATTCCAGATACACTGGAGTCTCATAATCTGAAGCTACAGTAAATTAATTTCCTCCCCCGTGGTTCCTCGGATAATACAAGTAGTCTGGTATTAGGAAATACAACGGGGACCTTTTCCTCACATGAAGAACATATAGCTCAAGACGGAAATATTCCTTGTCGTTTCCCTTTTCCTGAAGGGATTTTTTCCTAGCCCCCCCACTTCATCTAACGGAGTAGACATTAGAGGATCCAAGCTTAGCACAGGGGGCCCGGTCCCAGTCCCTGCCTCTCACATACCTACTAACACTCCAAGTCCTGGGGTTCCGAGGTTGGAAAATGCTCCCAGATCAGATGCAACTTGGGCCCTAGCTTATGGGTCTAGTTTCCTCCTCTTAATTTCCCTAATTTTGCATAGCTGTGCAATTTAAATTACATGTTTTACTTAGAACGTGTAGGTATTTTGTGAAGCAAAGGTTTCGTGGCTGCCTGGCTCACTGGATTACTGGGAAACTAAGTCCCAAGCTGCATTCTCTAGCTCGCCCTTGGAGATGCACTGCCCATCCATCCATCAGCACGTTCTGAAGTCCGAAAACCAACGAACTGGGGAAGTCTTGTTTAAACCAGTGTTACTTGATTTTTTTCTGACCGTGAAATCCTTTGTTCAATAACCCCAATCCCTCAGAGCTAGCGAATCCTCAAACGCTCTTCAGGAAACAGTGGTCGGTGAGTGAGAGCCTGTCTGGTAGTGGACAGAAGCCCTTCTTGGGAGGCTTGGGGAGAGGCCAAGGACAACCTAGCCCACGAATTGTCTTTGCATTCCTGCGGGGTTTGGCGTGGGGAGGGGCAGGGGTGTTCTTGACCTTATCTGGAGTCCGGAAGCGCTGTGTGCCTTTGCTCCCCTGTTTGCCCGCACAGCGGACTCGCGTTCTCTCTCTCCGCGCAGGGCGGGAAGGGAGTACTTTCCATTCGAGCCCTTGTTTGCATGCCCCAGAGTTTCCATGGAATTGTTCTGCTCTGACTGTTGACACTCTCCGAGGCCAGCGTCATGCAGTGAATTTGGTAGAACAGTTGTCTAAAATCTGGTCTGTCATCTTTGAAGAAGGGACCTTATTATATTTATTTTTAGACCATAGGATGTCTATTTTTCTGACAGCTCGGGAACAACCAACACTGAAATAGAACTTCACATAGAGCAAACTCCTGATGGAGTGACAGAAGTTAAGCCAGTTTCCCAAAAGTTGAAAAAAGTTTAAATGAGCTGCCTCCACAGAACATAAGCGTACACAATGTTCAGTTGTGTCACAGTGTATTAAATGGACCTGTTGTAGAATTCTTTTATGCTGGAGCCCAGATGGTCCATGGGCTTTGGGAACAAAATTTTTCTAAATTGTAGGATTGCATAGTTAGGAATTTTAATTCTGTGAATATTTTTGGAGACTTGGGGAATGGGCCATTGTTATGGAAATGATAATAATGCAATGTTAAAATTAAATTTATATAGGAAACAAATAAGAAAAACAAGATTTCTCTAGGGAATGTCTTTATTACTTGACTAATTACGGGAAAAAGTTGTCAGAAGACTGAGGTTAAACATTGAATCTCTTCTAGCCCTAAGTCTGCCTAAGTTCAAGTTAATAGACAGTTAACTTGAACTTGATCGCAATCCTTAATTCGTGAAGCTAATTTAATGATATTTACTAAATTTTATCAAGAAAAGTACTCTGGAACGCCCAAATTTTGTAGCCAATCAACAGAAAGACATTTTAAGAGGCACTTCAAGTTCAACCAAGGTAAATGGAATTCATTATTTCCCCTCAGAATCCTGCCTTTCTTTGTTGCTCTCTCTGTGACTGGTATAACCTTACCCCTACTTTCCCAGACCAAATATCACAAATGCTTTTTGGCCTCCTTCCATTTCCTTATGCCCCACATTTAAGTACTAAGTGGTATCACTTCTACATTCTCATGAGCCCATTTCTTCATCTCTAGTGTCAACTCCTCTTCCCAAGTTCAGGTCGCCATCAGCTCCCGGACACTAACAGCCCGTCAGACCATCTCCCGAGCCTACTCTGGCCTTCCCTCTACCCACCTGTTAACGCAACCCAGCTCTTTCCTTGCCCACAACTTTTCAGTTGCTCCCTAATGTTCTTTAAGGAGTATCTAAGCTTTCTTTGCTGGCTTCTACGACATGCAGGATCTCGCCCCTACTTTCCTCTCTAGATGCTCCCCTGGCCTCTTTTTCTCTCAAACTCTGCATTCTGGCTACACTATCTTCGAGTCTCCAAATATGAGGATTGATCAGAAAGTATTCAGTCATGTAATTTAAAAAATAAAGGCATTTATGGCTGGATTTTTCCCAGGCAGCCCTCATACACCATGCTCTCTCACATCTTTGCACAAAATTTTTGGCTAGTTCCTCTTCAACTTCTAGTCTCTGCTTAGATATTTCTGCTTTGAGGAAGATTCCTTGAGCCTAGAAGGCTGGGTAGCTGCCTCCCTGTGTAATTCTGTAGGACCCTACCCTTTGTCATGGCATTTTCATTACACGTCACTGGCCCATCTTTCTCACCAAATGTAAGTGCTATGGAGCCCCAATGCCTAGCAGAGTGCTTCCATGTGGTGACCTCAACAAATGTTTTGAATGAATGAATGAGTGAATGTTCAAGTACACATAAGAGAGACCTCTCCTAGATGCTTTTTGGAAAAAAAATCATTCAAAGACATAGTTTAGCCAAATTAGAGATGAAAAAATTAGCATAGCAAAAATGGAAAATGTATACTTCTAAAAGATAAGAAGACATTCCTTTATTCAGTTTGCACCCCAACTTCAGGGACCTGGTCGAGTTAAGCATTTTCAGATAGATCTTGCGGTCTCAGGATAAAAGGTGACCTTGTGTTGTGTCAATTAACTAGTCATCTTATTCCTCTCTTCCTTTCCCAGTACGACGTTGAGCCATAATCGCGACCCAATGAATCTGATGGAATCTCTTGACTTGTTTGATGACTATTTAAAACAATAACTGCTGTTGTTCTTCCAGAACTTGCGAACAATGGCTAAGTTTTCACTAGGTTGGCACACTGGGCCAGAAGAAATCGTTAACAAAAAGTCTTTTTCACCACTTTACATGAAACATAATGAATGCTTGTATGGCTGAGCAAATTGAATAATGATGTTTTGGGTCTTTAAACTTATTTTAAACAATACTGAGGAGTTTTTTAGTTTGGAAAAATCTAAACAAAACAAAACAAAACAAAAATGCTACCCAGGGGAAGTTATCACCTGTCACCAGGTATCTCTTCATGACATGCCTGTCCAACACACAGCCCAAGACTGCTTTGAATTCAGCCCAAACAAATTGGTAAACTTTCTTAAAACATTATAAGATTCTTTTTGCAACCCCCTTTTTTTGTTTTTAGCTCATCAGCTGTCATTAATATTAGTGTATTTTATGTGTGGTATTTTATAAAGAGAAAATGGCTAGAAAGAAGAGCACTATAATTTAATGGTTTCTGCAGTATGATTGCCTTTCTGCTTTCTGGACCTTTTATGTTTTCAAAATATTTGCAAGACATATACTGATGTTTAATGCAGAAAGAAATGATTGTTTTCTTACATAAAAGGTAAATGATTAATACAAGGCAGTGACTGTCCCCCCCGAAAAACCCAGTTCCAGTGATAAGCAGAATCCTTGCGGACGGCATGGCTCGCACGGTGTCCTGGGAGACAGGGCTTTTGCTGGGCAGGCATGACTGGGCCTGGTGGGCAGCGGAGGGCACTCCAGGCCAGGAAAGTGGTCTCTCACCCAGGGGAGGTGGAGCAGCTCATTCAGGGTGGGGGTGGTGGGTGATGAGCTCTGCTCAACTAGGCAGGTGGCAGGTAGAGTGGGCACCCATCAAAGCAAAACATCGGCCTTTCACACCACGAGTACCCAGAGCGGCCCAGGACATGCTTTGCGATTCTATCCCTACGGCCGCTGCCACCAACCATGGGCCCCGTTCCAAAGTCACCAAGACCTTCCTGGGCGCCCTCCAGCCTCACTCGCGACCTGTGTACAACCGCCTGCTGCCTTCTCCTTCACATTCTGCTGCTCCACCCAGAGCTCCTGATTTCTGGGGTCCACACAGCAGCTCCCTCCTGCAGTGCTGTCTACAACACCCACAGATCCCTCCCGTCCCCGCCCCCTGCAGCCAGGAACATTGCCCTTCCCTTAACGTTGTTGATGGCAGATGGAAAATCGTCTCGTCACAATGATTCTTAATAAATGAGAAACTGCCTAGAATTTGACTCTCCAAGGGGTGCTAACCCATTGGCCTTACCACCGTGAAGGGAGGGAGATGAATTTTTTGAGCTACTTGGCTCATCCTCACGCTAAACAAGGCCCCCAATTCAGCTTCCGAGAGTCGGTAACTTCGGACAAACTGTCAATCCTTGGGCACTGAGGGGTGAGAGAGCTGTGGGAGGCTGGGTGTCACGGGGCCTCCGGTCCAGGAGAAAGGCAGGGAGCCCTGGGCCTAACTACGATATTCTCTTCTAATCACACAACTGCTCAGACAGGGGAGTGGTGGTTTGACCAAGAAATGCCTGCAGCCTCAGGGGTCCTTGGACCCCTGGAGCTGGGTCACCTCTTTCCCTGCTTCGCCTGCGGCCCACCCGTCTGGGCCGCTCAGCCTCACCCACACGCAGGGCCCTGGAGGAGGAAGAGGAAATCCGCATGGGCTGGAACTCTGTGAGCTGAAGCGGCCATCGGGGGGCACTGACATGTGGACCAGATGCCAGGGCTGGTCATCAGTGCCCGGTAAACAGGAGTGCGGCTCCCGCAGGGACCCCCCAGCTGCTTTCCCACTGGGGTGCATTCCCAAGGTGCCGCCTCTGCTGCCCCCGCCGAGGCCCGACTCCCAGGTGCTGCCTCCGAAGCTTCTCGTTTCCCCACCGGAACGAACTGGCTTCAGCCAGATGGGTAAAACAGCAGCAACAACAAACAACAACAATAACCATTTTAACTAACCATCCAGGAACAGTTCTAAGATCTCATGATGTCAACTCAGTTGTCCTTACAGCCCTCTGATGTCACTGTAGATGCTACTGGTGTTGTTTCATAGACGACGATGAGAGCTGAAGCCAAAAACCGGACGTCGTTGTGCAAGGCCAGCGGCGTGGACCCGTGTATCACTCCTAACCACTCGGCGGCACCGCCTTACCTGTTCACCTGTCAACAGAGCCTACCCCACACTGTGGTTTCTGGCTTCTTCCGGTAACGGCCCTTGGTGTCTCACGTGACCAGCCCCTCTGCCACCTGCCTGAGTGTCCCCTGGGCCAGTGCTTCTCAACCTTAAATGCACATATAGATCACTTGGGGGATCTTGTTCACAGGAAGATCCTGATTTGCTGCCTGTGGGTGGGGCCTGCAATTCTGCATGTCTGTCAAGCTCCCAGGTGACACCATTGCTGCTGCTCCGTGGACCAAACTTCACTGAAGAAACTCGACACCTGACTCGGGGTAACAGCTGCCAGCCCTGCCCCCCCTCTGCCCGTGGTGCGCACCTACGGGGCTGCCTCCAGACAGGCCCCCTCCTGGATCTACCGGACACCCCTGCAGAAAGGCTCTCACTTGCAAACCGTCTGCCATCCCCACTGCTCCCTCGTGCCTTCTCCTGCTGCTATTTTCTGCCCTGTCTCTCCTCCTCTCCCCCCCTTCGCACCCCCTCCCCCTCCCCTCTCTACTTCCCTCTCGGACCCAGAACAGCTTCAGTTGCGTGACCCTCCCTGCAGCTCTTGCTGGGGGTTCTCACTAACGCATGCCGCACTTGCTTGCTAACACCCAGAGGTTCTGTGACTGTAATGACAACGTCTGCACGCCATTGCTAAGCAGTCTGAGGCCGCCCACTGCTGCGGGAGTGTGTACAACACAAAGCGGAGAAAACACGTGGGAGGGGGGTTAGGAAAAAGCTGGAAGGAACATTCTGTGCTTTATAGTTCAGCTACAAGAGGCCTTGAGTGCTTCTTATGAGCATTGTCCTTCCCTGTAATCACGGGAGAAAAGAAAGCATGGTATTGAAGAAGAGGGGTGTTAACGGAACACGGGGAGCCCCTCGGGGTCCCCAAACAGGAGGACTGCTGTATTCATGAGGTCTGAGGAGCAGAGGGCGGCACCAATGGCCCCCCTGGCCCCAAGCTGGGCTGCCCACACCTCGTGGCCGACAAGGCCACCTCCAGGGTTCTGTCTTCACCCCCATCCAACGCTGTGACCCTGAAACATTTTTATTTCATGGAACCATGGACAATTAGAACAGGCAGGAGGGCCTCGGTGCATATAATCGCACAAGCACACACCATTTCCCTAAAATTTCGGGGGTTCATGTCCTTCTCAAACTCAGGGAAAAGGGACCCTAGGTTAAAAACTACCCCTTATGGCCTGCATGTTTGTGCCCCTCCCCCAATTTGCATGTTGAAGCCATAACCCCTAACGTGACGGTATTTGGACTTGAGGACTTCAGGAGGTAAATGGGCTTGGATGAGGTCACGTTGGTCAAGACCCCACGGTGGGGTTCATGCCTTTATAAGGGGCTGAAGGGACCAGAGCTCTTTCTCTCTCACCCCCGTGACGATACAAGCCGTCAGCTGTCTGCGACCCAGAACAGGGTCCTCCCCAGAACGCCCCAAGCCGGCCTCCTGATCGTGGGACTTGGGCTTCCAGACTGTGAGAAACGAGTTGTTACACGAGCCACCGAGCCTGTGACGTTCTGCTCGAGCAGCTGAGCTGATTAAGACAGGACCTGAGAGCAGCACAGATCGGCTGGGGCTCAAGGAAGCGCAGAGAAACGAGAGGACGCGCGGGGCAAGGGGGTCCGGCTTCGCAGCCCTGCCACCACCAGGACTGTGGACACGGGCACCTTACCCAGCCTCTCTGAGGGGTAGCACCTAACTTCGTGGGCTTGCAGCAAGGGCGAAATGGACCGGAGCACGTGCGGCACCTTCCAGAAGCAGGCGTGCGATAAATATTGCAGGAATGTAGCACTCTGGCTCGGGACGACAGGGACTTCTAAAAGGGCTGATGCTCTGCTCACAGTCCCATGCCTTTCTCATTCAGCCAGTGGCATCATTTGCCAAGAAGGGTTTGGGGATATTGGATCACAGCCTCTTTTACACTTGAACTCATTTGAGAGCTGGGTCCAAGTCTCAGAGGCCTTTCCCTGCCTATTCCCACGGCTGCTGGCCAGGTGACAAGGTGGGTCGTCTGCCTCACTCTCCAGAGCCTGAGTGGCCTGTGGCCAAGCAGGACACCTTCCACAATGCCCCGGGGAAACGTACTTGTTGTGAGACCACCCTCTGGAGCTTCAAGAAGCTAAGGAAGTCCAGGGAGCCCGAGAGGTTTGCTTATAAGCATTATTTCAAGTCTTTGGTCAAAATGCCACCTAAGGACAATTCTATTTCTACATTGAAGGGCTTTTAAAGTACTTCACATTGGAAGGTCAAGGCTTCAAAGGGCTTAGTGACTAGCTGTTGGCTTCCACCCCTCTCTGCTTCTGGTGCTTCTGTGAACATGGTCTGACCTCAGAGTGGGCAGTGGGGGGATGCATTAGTGGGAGCCTAGAAAGTTGCCCAGAGTGCTTCTGAAACTCTGCCAGGATGAAATATGCAGCACGCACCTTCCCTTCGACTCTCAACTTGAAAATGACACCGAGTCTTTGAATTAAAAGATCTCGGAGAGTTTTAAATCATTTGATAGGTATTACTTAGAAAGAGAGGTTGTGACAATTAAATGAGAAAAATTCATTTGAGGTGCATTATAGACTTAAATATGAAAGCAAAACCAATCAAGCTTCTAGAAGCAAGTAGAGACTATTTCATGACCTTGAGGTAAGCAAGGATTTCTTAAACAGAGCATAAAGAGAACTTATTATATAATACAAGAAAAATATTGATTAAAAATATTTCTCTTTAGTATTAATAAATTTCTCTCCATCAAAAGATACCATTAAGAAAGTTAAAAGGCAAAATAGGAAGTAGCAGATATTTGCAACATATATAACTGACTAAGAACTCCTGACCTTGGGTGATAAAAGCCTCCTACAGATTAAGTTTTAAAGGAAAAACAAAAAAATCAGAATTTTAAGTGATCAAAAGACTTGAGCAACACCTCATAAAGAAAGATACCCAAATGCCAACGTGTGCGTAAAGGGTATCATCAGTTAGTTATCGGAAGGGCAGAAGTGTAATAGCACAGTGATACATGGCTAGTCACCCACTCGAATGGCTAAAATAGGAGAGTCACAGTACCAAGTGTGGGAGAGCATGTTGATCCCCATCGCCTACTGGCAGGAGTGTAAACTGGTCCAAACATCTTCATGGGTGACCCCTAAGAAGATGGAGAGTCCTGAGATGAAAGAAGTCACCTCATGGTAGGACAAAAATTAAGGGAGCCACGGTTGGGGAGGTCGGTATCACATCTCTTTTACACTTGAGTCCCGTCTGAGGCCACCCTTAGCTGCTAATTGGTGCCCTTGGGGACTCCAGCTGGCCTTTACACAGTCTTTCTCTCCTTCAGACATGTTTTTTTCCTTCTTTCCCTCAGGTTTAGATCTCTAGGTCTGGGATCACCAATCTGGTTCCACCATCATCACCTCCAGTTCCAACAATTTGTTGTTATTTCAGGGGCAGAAACAAAGAAATAGACATGAGGCTACAAAACGCATGCTTAAGCAGCCCTTCCTCCAGCCGATGGGGTTTTATTTGTCAAAAGATACTCAGGCTTACTGCAGAAGGAAACATCGTATTTTACTGCAATTATTCTTTATTAGGCATGAATGCTTGCGATTATCATCCTATTAGTAAATTATCCTTGATCCTTTTTCACATGCATTGCTTGGTGATTCCATTGTGCTGAGTTCCTCCTCCCTCTCCTGCACGCAGCCGTCCTGCTGTGGCCTTCAACCTGCCAATGCTCACAGTCCCAGGAATGTCTCGTTCGGCCAGTGGCACCATCGGCCAAGAACAATTTGGGAATACTGGGTCACAGCCTCCCATCACAGGCTGTGAAAATGTTCTGTGTTGGAGTTAGAGATAGTTTTGTTGAGTAAACGTTTAAATCCAGGCTAGTCTCAACTTTTTTAGATTTAGTGCACAGTGCACTGAAGTCATGTGGGTTATTATCCTGGCTGGAGTTGGATATTTGGGCCAGTAAATGCTTCCGTGTGTTTAATTCAAGTGGTTGGAGAAGGGACAGATTTGCATGCACCGCCATGTTAGGAAATTTATACTTGAGGCGCTTAGTATGTCATGAACTGCTGGTCTCCATCAATAGTCAGAACTTGCAGGACCAAGCTGAAGTTGCTTTTGATTCGCTGTTATCAGAATTAAATGGCTGCGTCTACTCAGTATTGACTTCCCACCACCACCCACTCACTCCTTCCCAGAATTCCGAACCTGATCTTGCTCGGGGAGAGAGTCAGCAATGGATCTGCACTGGACACGGAAACCTCATCCCCCTGGCCTGCGATTGGTCTAGAGATGGCCACGTGACCATCCAATGGGATGTAAGCAAACATCTGCCAGGTGAAGTTTCTGAAAAAGTGATTGCTTTCCTGATAAACAGGAACAGCTATGCCCCTCATGGTCCTTGGCCCCTTTGCCCTTACTGTCCTCTTTATTGACAAATGCATGTCAACAAAAGTGGGTGCAACCACAGCCATTCCACCTGAGAAAAAAATGGCTCAATCGTGTGTCACTGCCAATTATTTCAAGGAATTCCGGTGCAATAGGGAGGAGTCCAGTTACTTAAGCATGAGAAGAGCTAGCCCTCCGTTCCCACGGGGTCCACGGGGGTAGAAGGTAGGATTTAGGAGCGCACAGCCCAGACAGACTCCCGGCAGCCTGACACAGTCTTAAATGCTCAACGTTAAAGCTGCGAACTGATGACGCAACAAAAACCCAGTTAGGGGCAGAGCCTCCTGCTATGGGAACTCCCCCTCTTCGTTCCCTGCCGGTGGGTTACCAGGGAGCTCTCGCGAGCCTTAAAGGAAAAAGGAGTGGGAGCGGGACCCCCGAACCAGGCCCGTGTGCCGGGGGCCGTGGAAGGGGTCCAAGCACCGCGCCATTCGTGACGTTCTCATCCACTCACCAACAAACTGTCGTGGGTGCTGAGCGTAACACTGTGAGTCAGAGACGCACTCTGTCGTCTCAAGGCTGACACCCTAGGAAAGAGATACGTGAAGGCAACACGGGTAAATTTGTCTTGTCACTATGTCACGACCTCAGACAGTGATAAGTGATGTGAAAACACATTTAAGGGTGACAGCTGGAGAGTGACTGGAGAATGCCCCCAGTGACTTTGGCGGGGAAGGTCAGAAGGGCGTCTTTGAGGAGATAATATCTGAGCAGGGTGCTTAGGAATGAGAATGAGCCCCCCACGTAAAGATCAGGATGGGGTGGGGGGCAAGTTTTCCAGACAGCATGTGGGACCAGCGTGTGCAAAGGCCCTACGATGAGGAGGACCCTGGGGTGTGGCCATGACTTGGGCATACAGGGCCAGGCGCTAGGAGATGACGTTGGAGAGGCAGGGAAGCCGGGTCGTGTAGGGCCGTGTGGACACGGAGAAGCGTTTGGAAGGTTTTACACACGCGAGTGAGCTGATCTGGTTTCCCTTCTTAGAAAGACACTTTGCAGGCCGTGGAGCAGGGACGGCGGGGAGGCCAAGAGCGGGGCAGGGAGACCAGTGCGGGCCCGTTGCACTCATGATGCAGGTGACACGTGATGGTGGCTGAGACCCAGGGGTAGCAGAGAAGTTAGGAAAAGAGGTGGGATTTGAGGTAAAATTTGAAGGGCTTGATTTGGGTGTGCAGTGGAGGTTAGAGAAAAGAGGAGGCGAAGATAGTCCCCGAGCCCCTTGCAGAACGCTAACGCCTGTGTAGGCCAGAGAAGGCCCAGGCGGAGCACCGGGGGGAGGACACCGCGGAAGGGGGCGGGACTTGAGAACAAGAGTTCCCTTTTGGACAAGTTACACTTGAGACCCTTAGGAATCATCCACATGGAGTTGTTGAGTGGACAGTTAAATAATAGAGCAACAACCGTCATAACCGTGATCGTTAATTAAAGGTCCTCATTAGTGTCACCGTGCTTCACACTGAGTCTCACAACATAAGTGTTACTCCTGTCATTGACCCCAGAAATCCAGACAAAGACGCGGAGACTTTCCCAAAGGTCAACCTACCTGTCCAGGAGCTCCCAGAGAAGAGGTGGCTGCCAGGGCGTCACCTCAGGGCTTATGACTTCAAGACCCCTGTTCTTTCCTCTGAGCTCAGAGGCCTGGGACCGAGCTTTCTAAACCTTTCCTGAAGCTGCTCTGTAGGGGTGAGGCTTCCCTAGGGGAGGCTGCTGAGCCTCTTGGGGGCTTATTCCCTGGGCAACTCCCATCCCCTCTTAAGGAGAAAGGGAAGAGATTGTTTTCATGGACTAGTGAGATTTTCACCTTCTGTCTTAAGTTTATTAAATCTGCAAAGCTCTCCGTTTTAGTGCAAAGGTGGATCCTTTCCCATCGCCTGTCTCAGGGCTTTTTAAAAGTTCGACATTACTTGACCATAATGGAAAACATTCTCAAATGCATTTGTCGAGAAGGGGACAGAGAACTGCTCCATTTCTGGGCCGGAGAAAGGGCAGCTGCCAACAGCGTGCATTAAGGCCCAGCTTCTGGTTCTTTCACCTTAATGGCCTCTTTAAAAGCTCCTGGAAACCCGCGAGGTGGACAATGGTGAATCCTGTCATCACTCAAACTGAAAATGAACCGTGATTCCATCTCCTGAGGGCAGCCAAGCAGTAATAATAGCAAAATGAAGATGGATGTCGGAGCTGGGAGGCTGGGCTGAGGTCCTCAGAGGAAGGAGAGAGGACACCCAGGAAGAAAGACAGAGGTCAGGCTCTTTGTCTTCTTGTTCCTTCACACGAGATGGCGTGACCTTATGGGTCCCCAGAAGGACACCAGATAGTATTGTGGGTGTTCTAATTTGAGGGATGGCGGATTCCAAATTGGGCAGCCGGTGACACTCCGTCTCTAAGGAAACTTTTTCTTTTTCAAACCCATATAGGCACACAGACCAGGTTTTCATTCTCTGCCTCTGTCTTTCTCTGTTTTTCTTGCGGATAATTTCAAAGAGGAAAAATCTGGCTCCTCCAGCAGAAGGCAACGGGTTGATGTTCTGAGTTTGAACAGTGCTTTTGGTTTTGCTTTTTTCTCTCTCCTCCTCTATTTTGTCTTTTGATTTCTATTAAACCTGACATTATCCAAGGACTTTGGTATTTATTGGGGTTTAAACTTGGTGCAATTTGTGGGCAGTTTCAGTGTGTCTGCTTCACTGTGTGGGAACCTCAGAATCCAGCCTTCTGGGCAACCTGGAAGACCTTGCTCTGTCAAACTTTTCTCTTCTCTTCCTGAGGCAGCTAAGCTTACATGGTTTTTGAATTATTTGCAAATCTACAGCTCCCCCAAACAATTATTAATAATTAATAAATGTATTATTGAGATAGAAGCCCAGCAGTTTCAGTTCTAATTATCAAGCATAATAAATGAGAAAGAATCCCACCAAGACCCGTTTTTAAAGGATTTCAGATTACTGGCCACAAAGAGAAGATCTAAGTAAGTTCCCTAACAAAGGATTGGGCTAAAAATAGCAATGGACTTGTCCACGGCACCCCGCGGGGTTGGAGGACGGTGGAGCAGTGCCACCAAACATTTGAGGAATGTAATTTTCATCCAAGAGTTTCATACCTGGCAAAACTAACAAGTGTGTAAACTCTCTGCTACCGAAGGGTGTGTTATGAGGAAGATACCAGGACAGAAAATGTGGGTTCCTGGAAACAAAAGATCGGCATGGGAGGAAGGGTGAGGAAATTTCCAGAATGACAGCTGTTAGTCAGGCCCAAGGAGAAACCAGCCCAGCTTATAGCAGGAGAATGAGATAGGGAGATTATCTCAGATGTGTACAGAGCACCTGTAAGGGGGTGTCAGAAAACAATAGATAAGAAGGAAACCACACAAACCTAAAAACAAAGCTATTACAAAAGCAAAAATCCTTATCTACTATGATAGACGTTAGACGATACTGTCTGAAACAGGTACGCTGAGCAATAGAATAGCACTTTATGCCTATGTTTTCAAATACAGGCACAAATTTTTAAAAATACTAAGAGAGTGTTTTCTTTTGCAGAGGAAGAAAGAGGGAGTTGGAGCAAGGAAATTCTATTTTTCACATAAGCCTTTTGGCACTATTTTCAAACCTATATGCATTATCGTTGATTTAAAAAGTCAATTTTTAAAATATGAAAATTAATAACCATGTTGTTGTTCCTTTGCTAAATTATCCAAACTACTTCAGTGATGTCCTTCCCTGAAATTATTGAGAAATGAAATATTAAATGAAATAAACTACTAGATTAATCTGGATTAATTTTATCTTTATTAGGGATTCAATAACTCTATCAACTGATCCTAGGGATTCTAAAAATTAAAGTTTCTGTGTCCAAAGTTTATCTCTATCTCGGCCCCTATAAGAAACATCATTTTATCTCAGGAAAATTGACACCACACACACACACACACACACACACACACACAGCATTTCTGTCCATGTTTCACTGATTCAGTTTGAAGACTTTGGTTTAGAACATCAGATCTACTGGAATGGTTTATAAGTACCAAATGCAAAAAAAAAAAAAAAATACCAACCCCCAAAAACAAAAAAGCCCAAAAACAAAAAACAAACAAACAAACAAAAACCGCAAGCCAGATTGCATTAATAAGAGAAATTGTGGAGGGAAAGAATCTGTCAAACTGAATCCGAGAGGAAGACAGCTAAGATAACATCTCTCCAAAAATAAGCATTATTTGAAAAGGGTGCTTGGGCCAGTTTGTCACTAAGAAATCCAGCCACTCAAAGCATTTTCCTGGGCTGATCGAGACCAGAGAACATGTATGCACGGGGTTATTTCACAGGTACCCAGGGACCCAGACTTGTCCTGTCTTCCTCCTCTCTCTGAGGAGGCTGGGAAGCTTTCCCCCTGTCGACAACAGCTGGAAGACAGCCAGTGGGCCCTGGGAGTGTGTGCAGCAGAGGGGAGCCAAGTTGGAGCACAGCACGCCTCTCCCCTGGACTCCATCGGGGGAGCCAGGGTTCCGTGCTGACCCTGACAGGAGCCCAGGCAGTTCAAGTCGGCTGTACCCGAGCTCCATGCACTCCTGCCCTTGCTCAGTGGTGATCTGACCCCTAGTGAAATGTCTTTGTATTTCACAGAGGCGGACTTTGCACGCATTCATGGGCGACCAGCCCTCAGTTGCACTCCACATAAACACTGGATTTTGAAACCCAGCTGCCCGTAGAGGAACGTCACTCCCGGGCTGGCCTGTCCAACACGGGGTGAGCCGCGGCAGGGCTTCAGACGCCCTGGGCCTTCCTGCCCCACCGCTGGTCCGTGCAACCACAAGGAAATGCACTCGTGATGGAGAGTCAGGTGAGAAAAGCATAGTGTGTGTACGTACACGTCACGTACACGGATGGGGGTGTGTGTGCATGTGTGCATTTCGGAGAAACCTGCTGAAATACGGTCGGTGCTTACCTGTGTTGTAGGGCAGCTATGGGTTATTTGTAGACTCTCTTCTTTGTAATTTTCTGTTTTCTAAATTCTTCCTACAGGGATGCAAGAACATGCATTACTTTATGATTAAAAACAAAAGAAGATAAACCTTGAATAGGACTCTTCTTCCTCTTTCAAGCAAAAGACGCCATGTCTGCCTCCCTGCCCCGGAGGGGAGGAGCAAAAGGGGGCCTTGGTCATGGATTTGCCACCTGGGCCTTCATTTGCCCTCACCTGGGAGTCCCCACTGAGTTCTGATCTCAGGGACAGCGGAGGGTGGCGGCTGAGCGGGTCATACTCACGGTTATTGTGGGAACGAAATGACACGAAAGCACTTAAAAGGGTGCCTGGCGCGTAGAGCAGGTAGGGCGTGTTCAATCAATGTGGGCCCCCCTGCCCCTGCTGTTCTTCCCTTCTCCAAGACAACGAACAATTCATAATCGTTCTAAAGGAGCTTCTAGCATATCTTCCACCTGTCCGCGTCTCCCACAGTATAATGGGAATTCGGGGCGTGCTAGGAGCTACACCCTGAAGTTTCTATGCGTTTTGTTTTTGTGGCTGCGTCGCATGGCCTTTGGCCCCCTCACGCGGCTCCCCCTGCTGGGGCTTCGTCTTCACAGGACTGCCCCCCACGTCAGTCCGGCCCGTCCTCACACAGCGCCCCCTGACTATTGGCTTGAACAGCCGAGAAGCAAGGCGAACACCCCAAGGGGAGACACGCTGGGGTGTAGGACCAGCTCCTCTGAAGCGCCTGCAGGGCGCGGCCTTCCTCATGGAGCCGCAGAGAACTGGCGGGCAGTGTCGTTAGGCCAGCACGTTGGCCTTCTTTTCTGTAAGGGACAGGTCTTCCTTCAGCTGTATGCTGTCTCGGATCAGAAAATACCAGCATTGGGGAAAAACAACAGAACCTAGCAATGCCCTCTTTTTGATGACAGGGAAACAAAGCTAATCTGATATTTGAACTTGTCACGTTATGGATGTAGGAAGATAAAGACCGGGGTTCTCTCTTTGAAGACTGACTAACCAAGGCCTAGCTGTGTCACCTGGTGGACTGGGCTGTCAGGCAGTGACGCTGTCACTCCTCTCTGTTGCCGTTTAGTGGCGATTGAACGCAATGCACACCCCTTGTGATCTTAATGTGTACAACTCCAGGACTTTTGAGAACAGACCATTCCTGATCATCCTTGCACACAGGGAGTCCAAAGTGACAGAAAAATTCAAGTACATCTGTTTCACTTTGGGCTACTTTGCTGTTTTAACATTTGAAATGTGTGTGGCTATTGTTCAGAAGTTTGCACCACTTGAAACAAAATAGCAAAGCTCCCAAGTTGAGATCTGACTCCGGAATTACTCAAAGCTCTTTCTTATCTTATCACTCTCTTCCCAAGGGCTGCACGAAGGCAGCTTTAGCCAGAGCCCCCTCTCAGCAGGACAGAAAGAAAGCTTTCATTGTTGCTGCCTTATCACCTAGAAGCTGCTTCGGAATCTTCCCTGGACAGATGAGAAAAAGAGGGCTAAATAGCTTTTGTTGAGTCATCAATCAACTAAACACTTACTGAGTGCTAATTACTATATGACACTTACTGTGCTTGGTGCTGGTGGTCCTGGGACAGTGGCTGGAGCAAAGAGATGGTAGGACATGCTCGGCCAGCTGTGCCGGATGCCACGAGGGGCTCCACACGAAGCTCGGGATCTTGGGTATTGTCATCGAAGCAAAGGGGTCCGGGGTGGCAGCTGGGCAAAACTAGACAGATCCAAGAGGCGAAATCTACCACAAGGAGGAGCGATGAGGAGAGGGGGCTGAGGAAGTTTCTGGGGGCTCTGACTAGATGGATGGGAAGATGGATAACACAGAGATGTGGAGGAAGGGAGCGTAGTTGCAGACATGTACAGTCTCAGGCTCCTGGACCACCAGGCTCTTTCGGACTTTCTCGTCCCTGAAATGACCCCTTGCCCCAGTTTTTGACCAGGAAAACTCCAGTTCATCCATGGAAGCCCAGCCCAGGTCTTATGCGTCCCTCCTTCCCCACAGCAGACAGGGGTAATCATTTCTTCTCCTCTACGACCTCTCTATCCAGGACAAACTCCTCTCTCACAGGGAACTATAATACTCTATTAACAAGCCTGTGCCCTCTGATAAGCTGTTCACTCCTGGGGAGCGGGGCTGCGAATTCATTTTTGCACCCGAGAACCAGTTCATTATCACCATCTAATAGCTGTTGTGTAAATAGCGAGGAATTGATGTGACTACATGGGTGAGACAGTTTGGATTTCTGTCGTGTCTTTTCCTTGAAGAGCTCAGTAAGTCACAGTAGGTATAAACACGATATGTGTTCCTAAGTAGAAAGTGTGCAAGGTGAGCTATTGCAGACATTCGGTGAGCAGTGGCAGGAGATGTGCCGTTTGCCTTTTCCCAGGTGACTGGACCCATTAGAATACATTTGGCCGCAAGGAACTGAAGACCAGTCTCAGTGGCTTAAACACACAGGTTGTTTCTCTCACATGACTAAAAGGTCAGCGGTGGGCTGGCGCTGGCTTTGGTTCGGATGCCCAGCAGCACCACACTGACTCTATTGTCTGCTCTGTCATTCTGATTCTGTTGGGTTTTTGGCCTCGTGTTCATTGTCTCTTGGTCGCAATCTGGTTGCAGCATCACTAGACATCTCACGTGCATGCAAGGCATGAGGAGCGTGGCAAACAAAAGGACAGGGCCAGCAAAACTTCAGAAGCCCCCCCAGCCAACTCCCTCTTTCAACTCATTGGCCAGAGCTGGGTCGATGAGCTCCTTGCTGGCCTGGAAGGAATGGGGTTGTCTTGGACAAACCGTGATCCTCGCTTCTGTAATAAAGAACTGGACAATGGTTTGGCTATTGGGAAGCTGGCAGTGTCTGCCACTAAGCAAATACCATCAACCTGGAGTGGTTAGTGCTGTCCTGCAGTTACCGACGCCTCGGTGGGAATGAACGACCACAGAAACACGACAGCCATGGCAGCTGCCCCACATGGACACGAGACACTGGGCACCTGAAGCTGTCCGCCCCAAATGTCCCCACTTTGCATAGTTTCGTCCCTCGTCATTTCCACGGCCTTTCCAACCAGAAGCATTTCCCCCCATAAATGACCTGACCCAAGCAGCGCATACCTATTCCTTAAGGTGACAACCTTCCCACTCAACGCGCTCCTGCTTGAGCCACTCAGCCGGGAGACCTGATGGGGAGCCCTCTGCACTCATGGGAAGGTCGCCCCAGCTCATTTATTTTGTGTTCCTTTTTGTTAGACTATTAGCAGTCACGTGTTTAGGTCTGGGGAGGCTTCGGGTGTAGCGTGTCCGTTGTATCCGTAGTGATGACGGGCGAGGCGCTCAGGGCGAGCACAGCGTTTCAGAGTTCATGCCCGTGGTCTGAGGCTCCAAAGGAGGAAAGGCTCCCACCGTCCCGAAAGTCCCCAGCCATGGACCTGTTCTCGTGACATTGACAATGCGGGATTTTTCGGGCCAGCCCTTCTGTGCCCTTCTTCACCTAAATCAAATAGACACTCTCGTGCTCGACAACACAGGAGCATACATGTGAGGCTGGAGGCTGTCAGGCTATAAACATGAATAACTAGGACACCAGCTAGGGGCTGTTTGGGGAACACACTTTGACGGCAGCTGCTACCGGATCGGAACCTGGAGACCGGCCCGATCCACGTGGGAGATCGTCCCTGCTGGCGTTAATGTCTCCCTCGCCTGGGTTCCCGCGTCCTTCGCACGAAGTCTGCCCGCCACACCAGTCCCTCCTCTGGCCTTGGAGTCGCCAGCACGCGCTCCGGGCCCTGCCAGTGCCGGGCCCCGGCAGAAACGCGCACATCGCAGGGCTCGGGGAAGGGTCCGTGGGTGCCCTCGCGGCAGCGCCTCCTCTAGCAAGAACGCCCCCGGGGCGGGAAATAGGGCCTAGGGGGGTACTCCCAGCCTCAGACCCAAACTTTCTGCTTCCTCCCAGGGCCTGGGCGTGAGGTGTGACAGGGATTTGCTGGTCATATTTGCTGGCTCCTGGACTAATTTCCGTTTTCAGACACCATGAGCTGCCTCTCCCCTTCCGCTGCACCTGGGACAACTGACCTCCCCAGCCCCCTTCTTGACATCAGCTTCTGGAGACGCCTTCCCCGACCTCCCTCAAGTCTGGGCCAGGCGCCACCTCCACGGCCAGCCCTGTCCTGGCTCCGGATTGCAGGTGCCCGCCAGCGGGTTTCCCTTTCTAAACGCTGAACTCTGCGAGGGCAACAGGCCATCTGCCCTTGGACGCGGCCTGGAGCACAGGAGCGTTGGGAATACCGGGGAACGATTGATGAAGGAGTGGCGCGTCCCCGCAGCGGCGGTGCTGGGCCCTGTGTCGCCCGCACCACGGCCGCTCCTAGGCCCCACGCTCGGCCCAGCTCAGACTGGGACTCGGGCCAGCAGAGGCGCGCCCCGCGGCTGGGACCCGCCTCCCGGGTTCCCGAGCGACCCCGCCCGCCCGGGCCGCGTCCCTGCGCGCTGGGCGGCCGCGGCTCCCGGGCCGGAGCCAGCGGAGCAGGTGGGGGCGTGGGCCCCGCCTCCACGTCCCGGCAGCAGCGGAGCCGGCGGCCGAGGAGCGAGCCGGGCGCACGCGGCGCAGCACGGGGCGCAGCACGGGGCGCAGCAGAGCGGCGCCGGCGCTGCGGGACGGAGCTCGGAGCCTGGCGGCGGCGGCGGCAGCGGCGGGGACATCGGCCGGAGCGCGAGTCCTGTCCGGTCCCCAGGCACCGCCAGCGGCAGGTAGCGGCTCCACGCGCATCCGGGCCGGCGCCGGAGGGTGGGCGAACGGGAGGTGGCGGCGGCCGCTCGGGCCGGTCTCGGGGCGGAGTGAGCCCCGGCGGGGACAGGCATGCCGCGCGCGCGCCGGTGTCCCGGGGACACCCACTCGGGGACGTCCTCGAGCCCGCCGCCCCGCCGCCGGCTGCACCGCGCCTCCGCGGCCCGGCGGTAACGGGATCGCGACGGGAACGAGGTCACCGCGGGGTGGCCTGGTGACTTCCTCCGACCCGACTCCCCAGTGAGCTGCCCCTGCCGCCAAGGCCGCCCCAGCCTGGTCCTTCGCGTAGCTCCCCCTCCCTCTCCTCCCTGCGTCACCCCCAGAACAAAAGGCTGGGGTCTCGCTGAGGCAGGGGCCGCCGCGGGAAGAGCTGGGGCGGAGTCAAAAAAGAGCTAAGAAATTGCAGAACTAGAGGTGTTTTGGGGGCGACAGGAAGCCAGTCTGGAGACGTGAAGTGACTTGCCCAAGGTCACACAGCTCGTGGTGACTGGGCAGGCGCCAGAGTGCAGTTCTGGGTCCCCCACCCAGTGCTCCTCTCCAAGGCCCTAAGGTCTGCGCCTCAGAGATTCAGATCTGGCCGCAAAGGGACTGTAAGGTCCTTTGGATGCATCGGAGAGGAGGTGGCAGAGTCTCCCCCCCCCACCCCGCGCCCCCGCCTCCCCACGATTCCTCCAGCACAGCCCGGAGGCGGCGCGGGTAGCAGGTTGGAGGGAGGGGCACGTCGGAGCGAGGCGGGTGCGGGGAGCCCAGCCCCCGTGGGCAGGCCGGCGGGCACGGGGTGGCAGGCACAGCGCCTTCGGAGCGAGGCGTGCCAGCGCGGGGGTGTGCCTGCGGCGGGAGCGGGGGCGGCCTGGGGACCGAGTGCTCGCTGTCCCCGGGAAGAAGTTCTGCAAGGAGACCGAGAGGGCCGTCCCCGCCCCGACCCTGGGCACGTCTGTGACTCGGCCGCGTTCTGAAGGTGGAGCAGTAAGTCGGGCTGGCCGCGCCTCTCTGAGGGGCCTCGGGTCGTTGGCTGCAGAGTGGGGCCCTAGCTCAGCATGGCCTGTGTGATTCAGAAAGTTCATGCCCCTGCCCTTCTTTCTAGAATCTTTCACCTCTTCAGGGGAAGGATTAGACGTGCATTTCTTGCGGTCAGCAATCGTACTCAGTGGGCCACCAGCCCTCCCTGGACTTTCTTTAACTTTAGTCAAAGCTAACCCTGGGGACAGACATTAGAAGAGAGCTTGCCTTTGGGCCTTGTAATGGCCTGGACAGGGCATGAGAGAGGCTTCTGGGGTGCTGGGAATGCTCCCCACTTTGGCTTAAGTACTGGTTACATAGGTGTCCACATAACAAAATTCATGAGGTTATTCCCTTGAGATTAGTGCAGTTGATTTATGTAAGTTTTACCTCAATACAAAAAAATACATAAATAAAAATTGAATGCTAAAGCCCACTCACTGTGGCAGCAGTTTCCCAGCCAATGCATTTTAGGGACACGTTTACAAACCGCAGAAACCAAATCAGATGGGGGAGACAAGGGACAGGGCTGCCTAAGGACCTGGTGGAATTACAGGAACTGAACTATACACACTGCAGGGGGCTGTAGCAAACGCCTTAGGGGCCTCACCTCCCGCCTCTCCGGAGCTATTGCTGGGGGGCCTTCCTACAGACAGGAAAAGAAAAGGTCACCGAGGTTAAATGCCTCCCTCAGAGGAGGCGGGGTTCAGGACCTGGGGACACAGACTTCAGATTCACACTCGTGGCCGTAAACAGGCGGTTTTCAGCCGCCTGAATCAGGACAGAGCTGGCAGGGTGAGACCCCTCTCCAGGGGTCTCGGGTGCTTTCCTCTAACTGGGAGCGTAAGATAGTGTCAGGGACTGAAGTTAGCTGGTGGCAGAAGGGATGGGGACTGTGGGTGTCTCAGAACACGCAGTTTTAGGAACAGGAGAAAGCCAGCTGGTCCGGCCTGGCAGGGCTCTTTTTAGGAGATTTATTGTTCAGAAACCGTATAGTACAGGTTGTGACAGTGCAGTCACTCCGACTGCAGGGAAAATTCATTTAACCCCGGAAAGATCTGCGAAACCAAAATTATCTCCAGAGGAGACCAGGTAGCACTTTCACCAGGAAGGAATGGCCAACTCGCCTCCGTTCTGGAATGTATAAATATATGTATGTTCATCAAGGCTTAATTTAAACAAACAAATTACAAAAGTAACTCGGCAGAGGGAAGGAGATGTGTTTCCTAGTGAACATCATTATAAATATCCGCTAAATTCGGTGCAGAAATATTTGAAACTTTCGGGTACAGTCACACGATGCCTCAAGAGAACTCTTGAGAGATTTATTCTGATGTGCAGTTTTCTAGCAATTTTGTACGTCTGCCTGCAGTTCAGAACTTGTGAAAGGAGAATTTCATATTGCAGAGTTGCCTATTTGTCTTCTTCTTGGAAATATAAAGCTTTGGTTTGAAGGACCCGGCAACTGACAAGGTCTCTCCGGGTAAATCCGCGCCGCCGAGTGCCATTGCGCGTGATTATGCATCACCAAGTTATCTTTAGGCAAGTTTTGCCTTGTCACAGTAGCGTTCCTGCCATCTGGCTGCTGGAATATTTAGAAAGGAACCGTAATGTTTGACTGACTTTGCTGACAGCATGACAACACAAACTTCGCGAGGGAACTCTTAGATGTGAGTAAGGGTTGGTGAGAAAATGATTCATTCCTTCCTGTTTACGTGCTGCCCAACACCCAGGACACGTACGTCCGGTTCCCAGCTAACGCTGAGCAGGTGCCACACACGTGTTTTCCCCCTGGTTTCAGCCAATAATGCACTTGAAACTGCCCCTTTGCAATTCTAGTTGGGTCTTTCCTCAGACCTGCTCAGCTGGGAACCTGACCCATCTGCTGTGCGGCCGGGGAGGCGGATAGAGCCCTGCGGGGCTGACATGCCAAGGGGGTAAAGTGAAGCAGGGCAAAGGTGGCGGGAATGCCAGGCGGGCATGCTGTGGGCCAGGCACCGTGGAGGAGGATTTCCTCGTGCATCCTGAAGGAATATTCATCCTGTGTGAGTTATGTGTTCCAGCAAGACACTGAATCTGGGATGGTGGCATCCAGAGAGGTGTGCCAGGCCTCCCAGTGGACAGCGAGTTAGTCAGCGCCTGGCAGGAGCGGGGAGGAGGTAGTAGCCAGCCTCAGTGCTTGGGCACCTGAGGACACGTGTCCATGTGAGCGCACCTGTGTGTCAGAGCAAAGTGTCCCAGCTGCCATCCCATCCACTGTGCCTCAAGAGCTAAAGGCTCGCCCGTACTGAACACTCCGCGTGCCGGCGTAGGCTGAGAGCCCCGACTGCATGAAATCATCACATCAGGACGCAGAGGCCAAGAGCTGAACTGCTCTCAGAATGGTCACACCCTGGTCTGCTCTCAGCCCACTCAAAACCCCAGGGTGCCCTTGACCTTCCTGACTCCACCTCATTGCACCTGAGCTCCCGGAGGGCAGGGACTCGATCCACTCCATCTCTATTCTTATCACCTGCCTCATGCCTGGCCCATGATGGGTATTGAATGAATGAGTGAGTAAATGAATGAATACCTTTATGACCCCAGTTCAAAACCCAATTATTTTTTCATTATCTGTCCTTTTGACTTGCACTCTTTTATTCCCTTCTGCTGACATTGAATCACCGGGCATGATTGTATGAACAAGATGTATAATAGACGCATAATACAAGTACCTGTCCATTCAGTCTGAAGGATGCCGAGCTCAGATAGAAGGCCTCTATTGTTTTAGAAATTAAATATTATTATTTGTTCTCTTGTAGAACTTCTGTAATTCAGACTACTTGGGTTGGAATCTTGCCTTCATCACTTACTTGTATGATTTTGAACAAACTACTTAACCTCTCTGTGACTCCGTTTTCTCATTTGTAGAATGGACATCATATTGGTGCTTATCCCATATTTAGGGTAAATAAAATAGATTCAGTGCTCAGGACAGTGCCTTGTTCATAGCAATGCTCAATAAATTAGCTAATTGTTATTATTATCTGACAACTTTAAGAAACTGTTCACCTTAAGTGTTCCCTGCTCCATGCAGCATTTGAGGAGTTCACAAAAATTAGTAACAAACAACATACAATGAAGAGATAATGAAATTGGAGTATGGAGAACACAGATTCGACAGTGAGGTAAAATCAGAGCTATTTTAGAGACAAGAATGTGTCATAAGGTACAGGTCATTTCTAGAGATGCATTTACTGTAAGGTCTAACATCGTTTCTGGAGATGGAATTAAAAATTTGCCCGCGCTTCCCAGTAGCTAAAACAAAGAGGAAAACACCAATAGTTGTTACCCGATCCGCAGTGGCCATGAGATAAAAGTGGATCAGTTACCCAGCTTTTCCTGGTCCTGAAACCTGGGGATAACTTTCTCCTGGCGGGTCTTCAAAGAACTCACTGGGAGATCTAAGTCTTCGACGGGGAAGACATGTGTGATAGATAGAAGGCAAGAATAAGTGTTTCCTAGAACGTTACCGACTGGGTTCCGGAGACCTATCCCAGAGCGCAGCTCGTCTGTGAAGGGCCCGGAGCCTGTGCTTCAAGGATGTGCTGTTGTATTTCCTTTGCCGAGTCTCCCAGGGGCCTGGGAGAACAGAAGGAGTTTTCTCCCAAAGATTCTAATTCTTGGGACAATCAGGTGAATAACCCCATTTTTAAGAACACTTGCTCTGGCTGAACCCATTTGCATGAACCGGATCAGTTTACCTTGTCCAGAAAAAGTCCAAAGGGTGTCATCACCCACATATACTCTTTAGCAGAGAAATGTGCAAGGAGTGTCCGGAAAAAATTCAGCCATAAATGCCTCTATTTTTCATATCACTTGGCTGGATAGTGTGCAGACAGCCCTTGTATATTTGTGAATTTTCGTATTACTGGCAGCCCCATAATCTCCCTTTACCTACAAATGTTATCACACTGTTTGGGAAAAGAAAACTCCAGTATCCTCTACTGTCTCTTAAGTTTGTTGATGCTTTCAGTACTTCTCAGTAGTAAGAATAAGTAATATTTTAACTTTTCTTTTTAGTAATTGAAATATTGGTCATGTTTTTTTAATATGGATATATACTAAAATTTGGGATGTAAATACTAAAAATTTGTGTATGTATATACGTGTGTGTGTGAGTGTGTGTGTGTGTGAGAGAGAGTGTGTGTGTGTGTGTGTGTGAGTGTGTGTGAGAGTGAGTGTGTGTGAGTGTGTGTGAATGTATAGACGTGTGTGTGAGTGTGAGAGTGTGTGTGTGTGTGAGAGAGAGAGTGTGTGTGTCTGTGTGTGTGTGTGTGAGAGGAGAGAGAGAGTGTGTGTGTGTCTGTGTGTGTATGTGTGAGAGAGTGTGTGTGTGTGTGTGAGTGTGTGTGTGTGTGTGTGTGTGTGTGTGTGTGGCTTCTATCAGTTAGGATGGCGTATAGCTGCCAAAACAAAACAATGCATACATCAAAATCTGGTTTAATCAGATGCAAGTTTATGTACCTTGTGTAACTAGCCATGCTGTCAGAGACTTGACCTCTTCTCAGCATCCTGCTTTGCTGTCCTTAGCCTGGGGGACCTCATCCTGAATGTGGTTGCCTCATGGTCCCAAGATGGCTGCAGTGTCTGTGGGCTTACATCTGCAGGACAGGCAGGTAGAGATGGAATACTTAAATAGCTAAAGGGTGAGGACCCTTCTATCAGGGAGGTTTGCTGTTCTATTCAGCAAGTGATGCCCTCCCCAGGAACTTCCACGTCCACCTCATTGGCCAGAAGGGTGTCACAGGGTCATTCTAAATGTAAGAGAGGTTAAGAAATCAAATATTTTCTCACTAGGCAAATTGCAAATGCCACCTCCTCTCAAATAAGGGGTTCTTCTCTGAGGAGGAAGGGGAGGGAGTGGTGACTGAGCAGGCAAGCAGCAGTACCGGCCACCTGCCTTACTTCCGTGATTAGCCATGTCCCTGACGTCATTAGAAATTTCAGAAGTTGACGCAGTAATTGAAAATGTCATACTTTTCTAGCTCTTCATACCATTAGCATTAGAGGATGAAACACACCCAACTGCCTTGTGGGAAGGTCCCTAAACCCCTGTCAGCAGCACGGCTTCTTTTCTAAATTTCAGATCTAAATTTCCATTTGCCAAAAGCACTTCATATGCTTCAAATTAAACTCACTTTTCCCGGCCCATCCACCACAGTGCCCCCTACACACACACACACACACACACACACACACTTTCTCCTGCCTTCCTCATTTAACACTAGATTGTCTTGGCAAGGAGCCTTGGGGTTATCCTGGGCTCTTTCTCCTCCCCCACCCCAGACATCTAGATTGATACCCTCCTTGGCTCTACCCCATTGCCTATTCTAATTCAAGGAACTATCCGTCCTCAATCCTGTGGATCCCCAAATTGGTCGACCTATGTGCTGCCTCTCCCTATAATTCATTTCCTCCATGTGACCCCCGAGGTGCTGCTTTGAAAACCTTAAGTGTCTAACATCCTTCCTTTCTTTTAAAGCCTGCAGAATAGAGCTCAAGCTCCTTAAGAGCCTGGCTCCATGAGCGCCATGCTCCCTGTGACTTTTTGCCACCCCGCCCACACACGCACGCATGCACACATGCACGCACACACACGCACGCACACACACGCACACGCACGCACGCTTACACACACACACACACGCACACACACACGCACATGCCATCGCTCTGCTCATAGCCTCCCGCCCGTTCAGTCATGGAAGGCCTGGCTCAGACATGGTTCATGCCTTTTCTTTGTCCATAGCCCATGGAAGGAATTAATTATCTTTTTGTTCACGTTCCCAAAGCATTTTATATTTCTATTAATATTTTTTTGCCCCGGATTCCTTTTTGCCTGATACTAACCGTGCTAATCACCAGTGTTTGTTCGTTTGCTTTTTTAATAGCCTTACTGAGATCTAGTTCATGTACCATGAACTTCACTCTTAAAAGTATACAGTTCGGTGGTTTTGGAATAGTCACAGAGTCACACGGCCATCACCATCATCTAATGCATCACCGCAGAGAGAAACCCATTAGCATTCACTTCCCGACCCCGACAGCCAGTAATAGACTGTTTTATCTCTACGGATTTACCTGTTCTGGACATTCCCTGTACTTGGATCCACATAGTGTGTGGCCTTTTGTGACCGGCTTCTCTTGCTCAGCAGAATGTTTTGGAGGGTTTATCCATCCTGCAGTATGTATCAGTGCCTCATTCCTTTTCATTGCTGATATTATTTCATTGCGTGGCCGTAATACAGTTTGTTTATCCATTCGTAAGTTGATGGACATTTGGGCTGTTTTCTACATTTTGGCTCTGATGAACAATGCTACTATAAACCTTCATGTACAAGTTTCTGTGTGGGCTTATGTTTTCATTTCTCAGAGTGGAATTGTTGAGTCTTGTGATAACGCTGTTTAATAGGAAAACTTTCAAGGAACTTCTAAACCTTTCCAAAGTGGCCTCACCACTTACACCCCCACCAACAATGCATGACGGTTCTGCACCAGTTTTTAGTGTCAACTTCGGGTATTGTTTTCATTCTTTTACTTTCAAAGTTTTAAACATCATTTTATTTTACCTGTTTCTTATAAAGGAGATACAGCTGAGTTTTAAAAGCAGTCTGGGTATGTCTTCTAGTAAAGGAATTTAATAATCTGTTTGCAGTTACTGTGATTGCTGACATATTAGAACTTCTTTTGTCCTTCTATATACTATATGCTGCTTCTTTTTTTTCTCCTTTTTAATCTTTCCTTAGAAAATTGTCTGGCACTTAGTAACTTTCAACACCTAAGTATAATAATAAGCTATAATTTGTGGATAGGAGCCTTGTAGCTATAGATGTATTAATTCATCAGATATTATTATTCATGTTTATAGTTTTGTTCAGTGGCAAACACCATGCTGACCACAGGGAAGAAGCTGAGGAAATATTCACTCCATCGCATTCACTATGCAGAGTTGTGTGCTTGTCAGACGCCGGGGGGAGCCGTGGTGGGGCACAGGCCTGGGGGGTCAACTCACGTAGGCTGGAAATGATTTTGTCATGTTCCAGTTATTTGATCTTTTCATATTCTGTTGAATTCATGCTTAGAAAGCTTTATTAAAGTTGTTCATGTAAACACATTTGTTTCTTCATATTTTCTAACAGTGACTGTTTCTCTGCAGGAACAGTTTGGGATTTTGTTTATTGGTTTTTGAAGAGCCATTTTTTCAAATTCTCTTGTTGTTTTAAATAACTTGTCTATTGATTCTCTTAGGTTTCCACGTATATTGCCATATTATCTTGAAAAACGGTAATTGAAACTCCTCCTTTCCAATTATTATTTATTATATAGTTTTCTCCTATCTAATTGGATTGACTACTATCTCTAAGATAATGATAAATAGTACTGGCAATAGTGGACGTTTTGGTCTTGCACCTGCATTCCATTGAAATTTATATAGTCTTTCCGCATTTTCCATGACGTGTTTTGAGTTATGTTACAAATATTTGGGGGCAGCTATGGAGAGAATCTCCTTTTGTGCTTGTAAGATAGTGAATTCAATGGGTTAATTGTCTAGCATTGAAACAATCTTGCATTTAAACCCAACTTGGTCGATATGTATTATTTTTAGTGTATTTCTGAATTCTGTTTACTTACACTTATTTTTTCCTTCAATATTTATAAATGAGATGGGTCAGCAGCTTTTTTTTTTTTAATTCTGTCCCTCTCAGGTTCAGGTCTGACTGCTGCATGGTAATTGACTGCTGCTTAGAAGTTAGGGAGAATTCAACCTGGCATCTGTCTGGACTTCCTGCTTCTTAGTAGTGGATCTTGGAGAACTTTCTATTTCTTCTGTTTAGATTTCTCTCTTGTTTGAACCAGTTTAACAATTCATGTATTCCTAGAAGGTTGTCAGACTTCTCTACCAAAGATTGAGCGAAATCTTGCAATGTCTTCTATATCTATTATTATTTTCCTATTCTCATGCCTTATTTTGTATAGTTGTGCTTTTACTTTTTTCCTCATTGTTTTGATCAAGTTAATTACTTACATTGTTTTTTTCCTGTTTTTCAAAGACTAAGCTTTAGATTTATTAGTTTTATCAATTAACTTTTGTCTAATTTCTAAATACCTATTTTTTTAATTCATCGATAAATGCTTGTTCTTTTGTGCTGCTTTCTTTACTTTTGTGATATTGGTATTCATGCTTCTTGAGAGGTTTTCATTCTTTGTTTTAGAAATGTAATGACTGACAGCTGTGGCTTTTGCTCTGAACCATGCTTTCGCTGTATTCCACAGGTTTTGATATGTGGAATTTTCATTATCCTTATTTTCTAGATATTCTTTAATTTGGGCTTTTACATTGTCTTTATTCAGGGTTATAGAAATCTAGTTTATACCCCAAAATGAGTTTATATTTCTGAATTTCCCTTTCCTTATTATTTTGAATTAGTTTTCAAGAAAAGGAGGGACCAGAGATATTTTCATCCACCTTCTAAAAAGCAGACCTTGAACTCAACTCTACTTTGAAAAACATTTTCTAATTTGAAAGTCTCAGAGGCCTCCTCTCTGCTGCTTCAGTATGAGTTGCTATTTCTAGGAAAACTGCATTTGAAAGAATTTTTGCTTTTTGGAGAAGAGCATATACTATTTTTAATTTCTTGGATCCTTTCCTGAAAGCAGTACTCCTTGGGTCCTCACGTTCATACACATTGGGAAAGAAGGAACATGCTTTGGCTTTCTAGAGATGGAGAAATAGGCGGGCACTGAATCCAGAACTGGAGACCATTGTCCCAGCTGTCAGACTACAGTCGTTCCTCCTTGACCCATCGTTTCTAATGTGCCACCTGAGGCTTTCCTAGTGTGCGCTCTCCACTTTGAGAACCAAACATCCAGAACACTCTTCATTTACTCCCCGGTAATCCACACAGCTGGACAGGAATTCCTCCTGCACTCTTCTTCCCCTTCTTTTGTTTGCTTGTAATATTTTTCTTTAATGATCATTAAGAGGATTATTTCATCTGTAGATTCACATAGAACATACATCATGTTCTGTGGCTGAGGTGTTTCCACCTATTGCATGAATAGTTGTCATGATCCCTGATACATGTACAAGGGCTGTCCGGAAAGTATCCAGCCACTTAATATGAAAAATAGAGGCATTTATGACTAGATTTTTTTTTCTGCACAGTGCTCATATATTTTCTATTTCTTCCCCTTTGCAATACTGAGGCAATGGTATTTGGCATTACTTTTGGCCTTGACAATGCCAAGATATGTAAGGCAGAGAGTCCCTATCTTTGAATCTCTGAGGAGACCATGGTTCAGTGTAGGGAGATACATAGCCATGTGAAAAGGAAAAAATGGCCAGAGTGCCTAGGGCCACAATAAATTGTGAACAAAGTGCTATAGGAGCAGTTAGCAGATAGCAGAATCTCCACCTGAATATGTTTTAAAGGATTAGTAGGAATGTTCCAGGGCAAAGGCCATCACAGGCAGCGTGAATGGCATGGACAGAGAGACAGAGGTATAAAGAAAAAGAATGTAAGGAAGTGTCACGGGCGTGGTGTGGGTAAAGTACACAGCGTGTAACACAGTGGAGGATAAGACATAGAACTTGACTCCGTAGTAAACAGCCTTGGAAGGAATGTGTACGTTGACCTGGAGTGTGACGTCCTGCCATTTGAGAGGTGAGACCTCCAGTCAGGTTATCAGACTAGGCTATCGTAAACTGTGCTTGCTGTCGTAGGAAGGAATCTGCCTGGTGACAAAGATGACCATGGCTTCTTGGGACAGGTTGCTTGAGGTTCTAGCAGAGCTTCAAACTGAATGAGGGACTAGAGGGGCCAGAATCCACTTGGTCCCTCTCTGGCCCACGCTGTAGCAGTAGGAATAAGGTGAAAATACTTAAACTAACCTAAAGTCTCAGACATAAACCTGACAAGAAAGATTTGTCTTAATGTCCTATACCTTGTGCCACCTCCAGTCTGCACATGATTTCCTGAATGATTCTCAGAACAGCATTTTTAATACTTACAATCCTAAGTGAAAAGTTACCACTTCAGCCTTAGAGAGTAAAAAACACCCCCCTTATAAAATCTAAGGTCATAAAGTAAACTAAAGGCGTGGTGCTTTATCTTTATAAAACTGAATCATTTTTTATAACATGGATCATGGGTGACTAATGAATAATAAACTCCTTTCGTATACTTAAAGCATGCCTTAACATTCCAAAATTAGAGATGCCCATTTTTGAGAAGCATAGCTGTTATATAAAATGAGCATTACTTATGCATGATTAATAGTATATATTTTTAATTAACTAATTCAAAGGCATCAAAAATAATTGTGTGTTATAAACAGGAAGTAACTATTTTCTCCTTCCACTCTTGAGAACCACACACACAATTTTTCTGGCATTTAGCCGGAATACAAATACCGAGTCAATGAAAAATATTCTCAATATCTCCATTTTCTTCCCTTCACCAAATACTGTTCAAATATTATAATGAATTGGGTGAATGCTCTGGGAACAAATTTGCATTTCAATAAGAATCTTATGAAAGGAAACCAATTTATGAGTTCATTGTAGGTGTGACTTTCTGGGTTTCATATGAGATTGTGGTTGAACTGTGTCTTCGTTTTCGAACTCACATAGACAATTCTTTCAGCGTTTTAGCAGATAATTAACTTTAATATCCAGTTAGAGCTGAGCAGACTCAGCTTCAGGAGCTCCTGGTGTTTCCTGGGCGTCACAAATTCTTCCTGAGAGGTGAATGGGCACTCGAGCCGGTTTCTCTTTCACTTCTGTGTGTCCATTTCATTTCCAAGTACAGCACGCCATTTTCATGCATCCAGTCTGCTGAAATTAAATGAGTCTGCAGAAGGGAAAAAAGAGCCTTTTCAGTAAAGGACACTGTTTCCGACTGTATGAAACAGAGACTCTCATCTTCCCAAGTATTCTAGAACAGGCCTTTTCAAATGTTATCGGACACACATACACACACACGCGTATCACTTGTTGATAAGACATTTCCAAAGATCCTCATTCAGGAGATCTGGGGTGGAGACTGTGTCTCACTTACATGCTTCCACAGTCTAGAGCTACACAAAGAGTGGCCCCCAGAGCAGGAGTGTGGACCTCGCCTTAGAGCTTGTTAGAAATGCAGCAGTTCAAGCCCTGCCCTGGACCTAGTGAATCAGACTCCCCGTGTTAACAAGACCGGGGGTGATGCATCCTCCATTCACATTTGGGAAGCATTGCTCCAGGTCACTGTTTCCCCAAGCACAAAGATTTAGGTATTGAAATGAGTTTAGATAGTACATACATGGACATTTTATGTTAATAATCATTGTGTTTATTTTTATTGTTACCATCTGTTTATAACCAATGATATTGGTTTTCCATTTACAGAAATAAGTTAAAGCTTCTTTTGCAAAGTACTTATTTAACAAAAAATTCAGTTCAAGTGACATGTGGACGTGACAAAAACTATACAAGTAATAGATGAACAAGTAACTTAACAGCGTGGACTCTGGAGACAGACACCCTAGGTTTGAAAGCCAACTCCTCCACTATGTGACTTGGGGTAACTTCCTGAACATCTTTGTGCCCCAGTTTCCTCATCTGAAGAATGGAGATACAAAAAGTATCTCTCTGGCTGGGCCTTACATGGATCAATATATGAAAAACTCTAAGAAAACTGCCTGACACGTGTAAGTAAGGGCTGTGTCGGTGCTAGCTTGTTTTACTATTATCTCGCACCCAAATGCTCAAGTATTTTTTTTTATCCTGTGCTTTTTACTTCCCCTATCTTGTCCCCTGCTTTTCTGCTTACTCAGGCCAACATGTCCCACCTCCCCGCAAAAGGCTAAATATTTCCAGGACTTTTAGACCATTGAGGAGAGTGACAGGAGTAACTTCCATTTAGAGGACGGTCTGGACCCAGAGAGGCGGTGCACAGGGCGTGAGATCTTACAGGTGGGACGTCCCCAGAGCGGGCGGTACCCAGAGATTCACTCCTAAATGGTGAAGAAGTGACCACTCCCAAGCCATTTTCACCACCGCCTGTCCAGAAGGATTTTTTAAATTGTTTTTTTAATCCTTTATAATCTTACTTATAGCTTTGGCAAGTTAGCACGTGTTTTTTGAGAACCTTTTTTCTCTGGGCCTGGTTTGCTCGTGTGCCTGTGGGTTATGGTTTCCTGACTGCAGGGCACCTGCAGTAAATAAATGACTTTGTACAGAGCGAGGCGGGACACTGCTGAGACCGTATTGTGAGAAGCCGGTTTGGGGCTCATTTGCCTTTATTAGTTCAGAGGTGAGACATCTCTGTTCTTTTCCCTGATGTCATAGCCAAAGAAAAGAGATTCAGTGGGATCGTGTCAAAACATAAAACGTTAGGAGTGCGTGGAGAACCTTCTCTTCAGATTCCTATTGAAATGTATTTTTAGAACCAGCAAGAGATGCTTTTATCAAATAGTGGCATTAATCCGTCTTGCTTATATATTTTTAAATAGGCTCGTTTTCTATCTGTTTACAGCTGTGTTCTGACAAACTACTCTTGGGGCGGGGGGAAACATGAGAAACATGAGAAGAGTATGAGGAGAGCAACAAGCTTGTGAAATTGTTTACCATGAGTTATTTCCCTCTGAAATAACTCACAGAGCTCAGCTGGTGTATATATATACACATGTAACTTTGTATACTAGCAAGACAGGCAAGCCCAATCCACGTCTATCGCTGAATGGGTACAGACAGACTGATGGGGGGAAGGGGGATGGAAGGGGAGGGGTAGGAGCTGGAGGGTTCGTCACCTACACCAAGCAGCCATCAGTACCCGGACCCCCACCGCCACCCCCGCAAGTTCCTGTGAAGAGGTTGCATTCTGGCAGTCTGGATCCTGTGTGACCTGCAGGCACGTCCTTTTGGCCTACCATTTTTTTGTCTATTTGCTTGTTTTGTTTTGTTTTAATGCTTTTGAAATGAGTTACCCACATTTCAATACTATATTTCACACAAAAATCTGGATTTGGGGCTTTTTTGGGGGGAAAAGGGTGAATCTAGGCAATCCTGGCCTTGTATTCCCACTGAATAGCAATCAGCCAGAGCTGGAGGTGGGGGAGCTGCCTGCTCCAGACCCAGGCCATCACTCCTGTTAGCCAGGGCCCCTCCATGCTTTGTCCATCCACTGTTTACTCACCTCCGAGTCAGTGGTCACAAGTCCGCTCCCTGCCTGCAAGGGATGCTGGGAAATGGAGTTCCTGGCTTCTGGCTGGGGAAGGCAGGAATTCCTCAGACATAACAAAAGTGTTCAAAAGATGGTGCATGACCATGGCAAAACAGATGTCCACTCATACCGAAGGAGGGAACATTTGCAGAATAGTTCAGTGCCATTAAGCCCCTCTGTGACCCAGGCTTTTCCTCTTCTCTCCCACATAAGCAGAGCCTCCCGGGCTGCCTGCATTGTTCTACTTCTGCTTATATGTATGCCCCTTTCCCCAATTACAACAGATGCCAATTGCCACCTTTTTACCTGTTGAAAAATGCAATCACCTTACCAAACATTTACATATTCTTCCCCACCGGCTAGTGTTTAAATCGCTGGTGATGTTCCCCAGCACTCCACACCTCTCAGGCAGCATTTATCCTACTCCACCTTTTATGATAGCTATATTTGTGGTGATGGAGATACTGTGGCGTGATGATGAGACGTATAGCTTCCAATTAAGTGTCTGCTGTGTGTCAGGGCCTGTATTCTGTTTTTCATATGCCGTCTTTCTATTACTCCCGATAACAAACTAAGAACTTAGCATTGCAGTGATTTTACAGATAAAGAAAGTGAGACCCACAGAGGTTACATGACTTGACCAAGGCCCTGCAGCTGGAAAAGAGCAGACGCAGAAGGAGGGCCCAGGTCTGTCCAACTCTAAGACCGGCAGTGCCCTGGATTCGGGGTCTCACACGAAAGTGGGGTTAACTCTGTTCTTCTTGCTACCCTCTAATGGTGCTTGAATATCTAACCTACATCTTGAGGCTACTTTTCAGAGTTATTTCATGAGTTGGGAGAAAATATAAAAGCCTTTGAGAGTCTGGCTTTTTTTATCCAAAGCATTTTAAAATAAATTAAAGGGCAAAGTGGCACTTTTTGAAAGTGTTGGGGGAGCACAAAGCATGAAAGAGCTCGTGGGTACAGACTGTGACTTCCTGGTGCTCTGCATTCTTAACTGTCAGATTTTAACAATTACTTCTCTCGATAATTGCCTAATTATTATGCCTGTCAGGAGAAAGTCTTCACAGCCATCAAGTAGTGCACGTAAAAATATCCTTTAATCTTGGAGTCTGAGAAATCATTCCTGTGATTTCAGCCCAGTGGTACTGAATTATCCTCAGATTTATGGGGATCAAACCCTTCTACGAATGTACCCCCCAAATCTGAAAACATCTATCCATAAAGATGCATGCACCCTGATGTTCACTGCAGTATTATTCATGGTGGCCAAGACATGGAAACAACTGAAGTGTCCTTTGATAGATGACTGGATAAAGACGATGTGGTACATATACACAATGGAGTATTACTGGGGCATAAGACAAGATGACATACTGCCACTTGCGACAACATGGATGGATCTTGAGATTATTGTGCTAAGTGAAATAAGTCAGACAGAAAAAATCGAGAACCATATGACTTCACTCATATGTGGGATATAAAACTGAAAGCAACAAATGAACAAGACAAACAAACAAAAGCTCAGAGACACAGATAACAGTTTAGTGGTTACCAAAAGGGGAGGGGGGAGGGGAGTGGCAGCAGAGGGAAAGGGGACTCAAATACATGGTGATGGAAGGAGATTTGACTCTGGGTGGTGAACACACAATGCAATATACAGATGGTGTATTATAGAATTGTACACCTGACACCTATATCATTTTACTAACCCATGTCTCCCCAGTAAATTGTCTCTCCCCCCAAAAAACTAGGTGGGGATAAAGGATAGACAAAAGAAACACAGCTTCACTCCCTCCTACGTGTGGTGTTTATTCCTATTTCTGCTTAAGCTGTTTTAATGAACTGTCTTATAGATTTTCCTCCTTCTTTTAAATGATGGGGTTTCTCTTAATAGAGATTTTAAGCCTTTGCAGTGTGTCTTGATACAGATTCAAAGACACACATCCACACACGCATGTGTTCACACACATGCTCCACAGAGAAATCCCACATTTATTTGGCGATCAGACACCCTACAATATTAACGCTTTGAAATATAACCGTATTTGCAGACTCGTGCCAAGAAGCCCTCTGGGTGGCAAATACCAGACATGAAGTCCTCGCAGAGAAGCAGCAGCAGGCCCCCACCCCGTCGATTGTGTAGAAACAACAGAGGAAAAGCCAGGCAGTGTACTAAGAGCTGACAGTAGAGCAGGAAGCAGGAAAATGACCAGGGCGCTTTGTGGGCCTTGCTCGGGGCTGGCACCATGAGTCGCCGGTAACATGGAGCCTGTGACATCCACACGAGGCTACCTCATTTCATTTGCTCTGCATCAGAACGTGGGAGTATGTACAGAATGTTTTCAAATTGCCCCGGAAATGATCAAACTCCAAGTTCAACGCTAAGGAGGTAGAAATCAGTTATTTGGAAAAATCATTATGGAATTAGATGTTGCTATTTATGTATTTATATCCTCTATGAATATTGAGATGTAAATTGCTACATTTCATCAGTTTTGTCACGTAATTCACTCCAGAATCTGGCTACTCTTTCAGTCCCCAGCACTTAGCACAATGCCTGCCTCCCAGTGGATGCTCAGTATTTAAAAGAAGGAAGGGAGGGAGGGAGGGAGGGAGGGAGGAGGAAACTATAATATCCACATGTCTGCATGACATGTATTACCCATGCATGAATAGAGACATCCAAGTTTAAACCTATTCCTTTTCTCCTTTTCAGAGCAGAACCCGTTCTCCTGGGACCATTCACGAGCAGGAGACACCAACGTTGTGACATATGCCAGTGCCACCGCCGCCACCGCCTCCCCCTCTGCCTCCGCCTCCCCCGCCTCTGGGGGCTCCTCCCCCTCCCCCACCATCAGCACCCCCGGTAAGACCAATTTTTCTGTTTGATTTACTGTCCAGCAGAAACTGCTCTGCATACACTTGACAAAAGGTTTTACATGTTCAGAACGAGCCTCCACGCAGCTCCTCTGTGGCAGGGGGTGCCTTAGGGAGCGGGCTCCAGGGGCTCCGGCGTCTGATTCTACAGGAGCCTGCCCTGCTCTTCCTCCTCCCTTCCTCTACCTCAGTGCCCTCTGTCTGCAGACAGCTGCATGATTTCTAACCGCCGCTGCTGCAGACTGCCTCCCCCGCTCTCCCTAAGCAACTCTTCCTTCTCGCCGGGAACCTCTGGTGCAGCCCCTGCTGACGTGCCCAGCCAATGAGGTGTGCTGCAAAGTCCAGTCCCAGTGTCTTAACTGGGGGACGACAATCATAGCTTGGGCTCCAGGTGCCTGGCTCTGCGCCCAAGTCAGAGACGCGTCATGGGAAACGCTGTAACGAAATAGAAATCTCTAAATGAAATGGCGCTGTCCCTGCAAGACTGGATTCGGCCACTGCAGTCTGTGTGGCCGACACGCTCTCTCGGTTTAACGGTTTGGTCTGCGTTTGCAGGGAGAGGCACAGAAGGTGGCTCTCAACCTCGGCCCCACTGACATCTGAAGCCAGATCATTTTTATCGTGGAGGGCTTTCCCGGGCATAGGCTGTTTGCCATCCCTGGCTAGTGCCCACTGGATGCCAGGAGCACCCACAATTGTGACATCAAAAATGTCCCCAGGTATTGCTAAATGTCCCCTGGGGGCCAAAATCACCCGCCTCTGTTTTAGAAGATGGTCGGCGTTGCCCGCTGACGGCGGGCCTTTCCTCTGAAGAGAACCCGGGGCTCGCTCTTCTCACCCCCTCATTCTCCACTCCACGCGCCACTCGGGAGCGCGAGGCTCTTCTATAAAGACGCGAGGCGCGGGGCCCTGGCGATCCCGCACGCAGAGGTGGGGCTGCCCACGCATGCTCCGAGCCGACCAGCGGAGCCCGGAATGGAGCCTCACCTGCCGCCCTCCCTGGGACCACTCCCCTCCCCAGATGCGTGACCAGGGCGAGGACTGGTGACGAAGGGAGGGCCTAGGGCCCCGCTGCATGGCCACAGGCCATGGTGAGAAAGACAGTGTGCCTGGCACGTCCCCTGCCACGGAGCTAGCTTTGCACGCCAACCACATCTGAAGTGCCAGGGACGTCCTCGTACACCTGCCTGAAACTTGGCCCGTGCCCTTGAACGGAGTGGAAAGAAAGCGTGTAAGGTGTAATGCATCCGAAAGCTCTCCGACCACAGGCAGGGAGAGTAGGAATGGGCACCGAGGTTCCGCGGCTGCATTGGACCGGATGGGGGTGAAGGAGAGCCGCAGTTATGAGGGAAGGAAACACACGAGACGCTGTCACACGGAGCTTAGGCAGACTTGCAACTTCCACCATACTATAAGCTTAGCCGGAATAAACTTATCAAAACCCATATTCTTGGGATTTGGGGAAACGAGCCTTTTAAAAAAATATTTCTGGTGACACACAAGTACCTGAGACTCAATGTTGAACGAGTCTTTCTGGAGTATTCTCTGGCAGAAAACAATAGACCTGTGCGTATCGTGTTTTTCCCCCTGGTAATTGGGTGGTTTTACTTTTGAGACTGACTTAAGAATTAACCCTAGAGGAACCAAAAAGAATTTATCCAAGGATGTGCACAGCAATGCAATTTATCCTAGTGGGAAGTTAGCTCTTAGGAGAACTAAATGAAATGCATTATATCATGCTGTTAATTAAAAATTGCATTATGCCATAGTACTAATTAAAAATTACATTTATAACAGTGCTGATTATAGAAAGAAGATATGGAATAATGAATTAAAAACATAATAAAATCAGCTGTACAGGGTCCGGCAGAAGTAACACTGGTTGGGAGGGTACATGAATGTCTCGAACGAGATGGACAGCAATTTGAAGATTTCAACCAAAATGTCATAGAGTGTGCTTGAGAGTGATATTGTTATGTTACGGAATTACATGCTCATGATTTTGTAATAATAGATTTGGTATAGATTATTAGCTCATAAAAAAGGGGTGTTATTTGTGCCAGACCCTGTATGATATTAATATATGTAATATAGCAAAGATCAGAAGAGAATTTTGAATGCTGATAAAATTTTTGATTTCACTAGGGAATTATTTTTCTTGAAAAATGCTTACATTTATAATAAACAAAAATAATTCTACACTTGGTTATTTTTTGCATTCCCTCCTTTATTCCTAAATTTTTTGCCATCAATCTCATGGAGGCTCAGATCAATTTAGAATGAAAATAACCATGTAAATTTTAATATTTTAAAATACATATTCTCTACAATCTAGAAAAAATATTTACTATGCACATTAAAAGTGAAGAATTAATGTCCTCGGTGTATAAAGAGCTCCTACAGACTAATACGGAAATGACAAATAGAAAGATGGACATAGGGTATGACCAGGTGGAAGAAATACCAATGTTTCAACCTCAGTACAGTTAAATAAACACAAATTAAAATGATGAGAAACCACTTTCCTCTATCAATTTGGTGACGATACTTTTTTAAACATTGGCTGGAGTATTAGGAACCAAGCACCCTTAATGGGAGCAAAAATTAGTATAATTCCCTAAGACACATTTATTAATATAAATAAAAAACTGGGTATATTCTATGACCCAGTTTCATGTCAAGTAGTTTTTTTAAGTAACTAATTATAGATGTACAGAAATTTTTAGCTATAAGATATTAATTAAAGCATTACTTGTAATACTTTAAAAATACTAAAAGAAAGAAAATAAAATGTAAACCTTTAACACCAGGCAATTTAATAAAGAAATTATTATGTCATTCACTAAATGGGATACTAGGCAGCTTTAACAAATCATATCAAAATTATTTTGTAACTCTCAGTGTAATGATTGACTCGGGCAAGGATAATTCATAAAAGCTATAATAAACCACTTATTGAAAAGTTTTTGGGAAACAGGTACTCACAGGACGCCAAGTATTACCCACAGATTACTTCTAATTACAAAGGGGAAAATGCACCTTTAAAATGGATCGAACTCAGTGTCACCTGTAATGGAATGACCTTAGATCACAAGTCTTTTGCTGGGCTACACGCAATCCATACCATCACCCTGTAGCAATCTGCCCAGAACAAATGTTCTGCTAAGCAAGCAGTGAGACACTTCCAGAATGTGGGACCTTCTTCAACAGAGGTTGATGGACTAGAGTCAGGCTGACGTCCAGTTTTTGCGTAGCCTTTGATCTAGGATTTGTTCTCGACATTTTCAAGGGCTTGAAGAGAAAAAATATTTCGTGACATGAAATCATATTAACTGTGAACTTTGGTCCATACACTAAAGTTTTATTAGACCTCAGCCATGCTCCTGCATTTACACATTGCCTATGGCTTCTTTTTACGCTCCCGTGGCAGAATAGCAATTAAACAACTTGCTATTCCCACCAAAAACCAAAACAACAACAACAACAACAACAACAACAACAGAAACGATTCCATTCTTCTCCTTAGTCGACCTGTATTTTTAAAATTATACTTAATTAGTGTTATCTTTTGAATTTCATCAATAAAAATTTTGTGGACATTTAGTTTTTGATACATTTTCTTGTTATATATATTATATGGTATTTCCATAATTTTGCCTCTTGGCCCACAATGCCTAAAGTATTTATTGTCTGGCCCTTTAAGAAAACAATGTTTGCCAACACCTGTCCTACAAGGCAGCCCCTTCATTCGGCCTTCCTTTGGTCACCAGCCGCCAGTGAGTGAGCTTGCGTGAGGCCATGTCCCTCCCGAGCATCACTTTCCAAGGACTTCCTGTCCCTCTCTGAGCTGTACCCCACTCCACCGGCATGGTCCCACCCCTGCCTCGTATGGTGCCCCCTCCCGTGTCTCCTGCTGTAGTATCTCAACATAACTGTCCTGGAAACTCTGCTCATCTCAGCTCGGATGTCACTTCTGGGAGCGTCATTTCCTTACAACCCAAACTGACAGTTATAATGCACTTTTAAAAACCCCTCCTTGGTCGGAGTTATCAGTCTTTAATTTTGTTTGTATTTGACCAGGGTCCACATTGGATGGTTCTCTTTTCTGTTCCTAGTGCTTGGCTCGCACACGGGCATTCCGCTCATTGAATGAGGGAAAGCATAGACACATGCATGAGTATCTGTATAAATAGGGTTAAACCTCTTCCTAACCAGTGTTCAGGGCTTCAAACATCTGTGCTCATGGTCCAGCATAGCAGACGTCACTACTGCAATCTTTGCAAGGAGGGAGCATGTTGTGTGCTGTATCTGAGCATCTATAATGAAAAGCATCGTATTGGCGTCACCTTAGCTCAGAAAGATGTGGGGATTAGTCCAGGGCTGGAAGTTTTTGGGTTTCTTCCTCCCACCTCTCACCTCTCTCATCTAGTCTCTTCCTCCTCTTTGATTTTCCTACTTTTTTTCTCTTTTTTTCTAAGAACATGGAAGTGGAACCGGAGGAAGGGCTAATGGAACCTGCTGAAGTTGGGGAGCAGGCTTCACCATTTTGTTTCCCTGTTTTTCTTGCCCCCCATTCCTCTGTCTTTGAGCTCTACTCTCTTAGCTCATCCCTTTAAAACCCAGTAACAATATAAAGGTTGCCTGCATGGTGCATCGATCCACTTATAATTAAATTATTATTGTTGCTTTGGGTATGGGATGTAATGTTTTAAAAATATAAAACTATAATGGATTTGATTTTTGAAATGCAGCAGAATTTTACTGAACTTTTGTTTTGAAATCTACTTTGACCCCCTTGGGCGTGTCCAAGATGAGCCTGTGATTTCTGTTTTCTCATCACAATCACATAGCAAGCACTCTCTAAACAACAGGAAGGATATACAAGGACTGTCCCCCCAAAAAATCTGGCCTTAAATGCCTCTTTTTGTCATGGCTGGATACTTTCTGGACAGCCCTCCTCTATGTGTCTCTGCTCAGCTGACAGATTCTTTGGCGTTGAGTAGCCTAGGCAAAGCCAGAGACAGTAGGGTCATGGGCAGAGCACGTGTGTTTTATTTAAAAAGTGGATTTGTAAGTTTTTGTAGCATCATTTTTTTAATGTTGCTGTTCAAGGAGGAAATGGTTATTTAAAAACAAAAGGCGGGGGGTGGTCCCCTGGTGGTGTAGTGGCCAGGCTCCGGCGCTCTCAACGCTGCAGCCTGGGTTCGATTCCCAGCAGGGAGCTACCCCTCCCCCCCAAAAAAAACAAGGGGGAAACTGACTTCACAGTCACGTTTTCCATGGCCACTTTCTTAGGTAGGAAGACACCGTGGTGCCACACACTGCTTCCTGCCTCTTCCGGGCGTGACGAGAAGTGTATTGTGGCCCCTCACTGCACTGCTCCCTCCTCTGTCTGCATTCAGGCACCTCGGGGAGATCTCGCTTCTCCGTGCGGGCTAAGGACGGCGTGGCCCATGGGCGAGGTGGACTTCCCAAGGGGCCAGGAAGTATCGGCGTGGCTCTTTCCCACCATCTCTAGGATGGAGGGGCTCCTGTCGTATAGAAAAACATGTCAATCTGTGAAAGAAAATGTGGAAATGGAATGGTATCTGAATTCCCACAGGAGCCTTTTTCAGAGTTTTGTGTTTGCTGTAGTTAAAAAACCAACAACGCGGGGGTGAGGGGGTGCTGGGTGGCAGGGGCTCAGTAGAATTGCATATTACCCTAATTCTGGAAAAGGTAATTTGCATGTTTAGTGGTGCATTTGGAATAATGAGAGGCTTAAAAAATCTCAAACACTGTCACTCACTTAGATTCCCTTGACACTGGTGCTTTGATTAGTGTCACTAATAAGGGATTGGGGACATTTATACCCAGGGTTGCCAGTGGCCACTGGGACAAGGAAAAGGCTTTTGCATTACCCCAGCTATTAGGGTAGGATTACATTTGTCTCTGCTTAACAGCTTGCAAGACTACACCTTTGTCTTTGAGTAATTTAAAAAACTCGATTCCCCCTCCTTTGCCGGTTTGCACCTGCGAGCAGTCAAGTGCAGAAACCAGGCAGCCTCTGCAGCAGGTTCAGGGGTCTGTCAGCGAGAGAGGTGTGGCAGGACCTGCCACTCATTCTTCCAAAGGGCCATTGAGGACCTTATTCAATGTGCTGCTTTTTCCCCAGCTGTGAGGTGGGCGGGCCGGCAGTGACAGCTCCAGGCAGACTGTGCTCTCCCACCCTGGGGCCTGGGCCGGGCGGGAAAAGCCTGCCGGCCTCGTCAGAGGCCTTCATCAGGTTCCACGGGAGCCCGGCCCGGAGGGATGCCGTGGGGGACGAGGCCAAGGGCGCCTCCGAACCCTCAGCCGTCGCTGGCCGAGGCTGCCGGCAGAGGCTGCCGATCCTTTGCCTTAGAAATCTTTTCGCATTCGCGTCGCTAACAATTCCTAGGAAACTGCCAGTGAGACGTCCCCCGACCGCAGGGCGGTCTGTCCGTGTACCCGCTGTGGTTCACAGGGCCACCGGGTTTGGAGCCAGACCTTTGTGGCCGTATACTCCTTCCCCCAAACGGTTTTCCCCTTTCTTGCCCACACAGGGGACAAACAACTGTCGATGTCAGGTTGCTGCTGGCAGTGAGGTAGCCAGAAAGCTGTAAGCGAGGGCGGAAGGGTGCTGGGACCCCAGAGGCGCCGTGGGCGGGGGCGGCAGCCAATAAAAGTCACGTTTCCTAGAATATTTCAGGAAAAGACAGTTAACGTGACGTGCAAAAAGCAGGCTACATGTCAGTGGTGTGGCCCCAACTCCAGCAAACAAGACCGTGGGAGGGCACATGCTCGCCCATGCGCTCTCAGGCAAAGACGGAAAAACAGGATACGTGTCACCTCACTGGTCACCTGGGGGCGGGATGGGTGATTTCTGTTTTAGAAAGAAACAAGAATGAGTGATTGTTTACCTGTGCTGGTTCGTATAATAACGTACAATAGTAATAACAGGCAGCCACTGAGTCGTCACGCTGCAGCTGGCACGGCGGTGAGCACTCACGTGGGTGACCTAACTTCGTATTTACAACCATCCCACGAGGTGGGCATGGGAAGAACCACTTTACAGGTGAGGGAACTGAGGCTCGGTTAGTAAGGTGCCCAGCGTCACACAGGCAGTGAGCAGTCAGGGCTGGATTCCTGCACAGGTTCTCTGAGGTCCTAACGGCTCTGTGCTCTCCTGCTTCCGAACCTGTGTCCAGGTGGAATAATGGGTTCCCACAGCCATGGCATTGAACACTTGGGTGGCGCTTACTACGTGCTTTGCATTTTCGAGGTGCTTAGTGCCTAACTGAGGTAATCCTCACAGTAATCCTTTGGCGCAGGCGCTGTCGTTGCTCTCGTGTTGTGGATGAGTTAGCTGAGGCACAGAGGGGTGACTTGTCCTGGATCATATAGCTGGTTCCCGGCAGAGCCGTGGTCTGAGCACCGGCAGAACGACGCCAGGGCCCCTGTTCTGAGCCACTGAACCCGCTGCCCTTTGATACAGACCTTCTTGTGGATCGCCTCCAGACACCTTGAATCTGAAAGTCAGGAAGTCAAGTGTTTCCCCTTCCACACCGAGGTCAGAGCTTCCAGACTTCTCCCTGGATCCCCAAGCCTCCTGCTAATACAGCTCTTTTCTTTTGTTCTTTATGTTTCCATTATTTCCCCACAATTGCTTATTGGCTTTTTCTTGTTTTTAATAGCAAAAGTAAACACCCCGGTGTTACTTTAGAAGCCATGAAATGACCTTTGGCACAACCCTCCCCATTTCAATGTGTTCCTGTTTTCAAAGAGAACAGACCTTGTACCTTTGCTTTGCATAAAGACATTTAAAACTCAGGGAAAGCAACACAGTGTACCCATATGGTAGCAATGGATTTCCATTTGAATCAGGTCTGTTCAGAATAGAGGAGTTTGGATGTGTTTTCAAGCTGGTGAAAGCAAGATTGCACCTGTCCCACATACAGTATTTAAGACATCAGGTGTGAAAGCACCTCTGTGTCTTCCATCATCCGTTCAGCAGGCCTGGTGCCAAGCTGTCGGTCCTGGTAGGGATCATGCAACGTGGCGGGTTACAACACGAGACCACTGCCCTGGTCAGTAGCGTTTTAAATGAAAGTTGGAGCCAGGCAGAGAAAGACCCTGGCTGGGCCTCAGAACCACGCCAGGAACCCCTGCTGTGCCGTTTGCTAGCTATATGACATCAACACGTTACTCAGTGCCTCTGAGCCTCAGTTTCCTCATCTGGAAGTGGGGGTACTCACCGCCATCCCGGGCATACTGTCTCTACACTGGGGACTCCCAGAAGGGAGGGGTGTCTGTCTGCTTTGCCCACAGCGTCTGGCATGGAGCAGGCCTGAAGCGGATATTAATACGTGTTGAACACATGAATCGTGGGATCGTTGTGAGGAACTAATAAGAGTGATAGAAGGGTTTGCCCACTGCCAGCTTAGTCATTGGTGGCTGCTGTTATTTCTGGGACTGGGAAGCAACTGGGCAAGTGACCCGACCTGGGACTGATAAACTGAGTGGTCAGAGCAGGGTGAGAGGTCAGACACCAGAAGACAAAGATCAAGGTTGGGAGCCTGAGTTACTCAACATGGGGCGTCAGGCGAGTAGTCTGAAAAGAGTCCGATAACCGATGGGCAGAGGTGGCCACTTCTAGGTTTTCTGAGGTTCCGAGTCCTCTGTGCCGGCCGCAGCTGCAGCGTCGTGCTGAGGCCTGAGCAGTTTGCCTTCTGTCCTCTTCCACGCCCCGGACTGAGTCCACGGGTGCAGACAGAAGTGCCTGGAATGAGCCCCACATGGAGCGATGAGCCCTCGACTGCGGGACCGAGGCTGTGAGCGAGTGTGGTGACCTGAGGGTGTCCTTGAGGACCCACTCCAGGGAAAGGCCAGCCTGGTTCAAATATCTCAAACATTCAGAGGAGGCTTTGTTTTCTCAGCTGTTCTTGGATTTGTCATTTTACAGGCAGCTCTGGCAGCAAGCAGACCAAGCGGCTGCCTAGGGCAAGGGCACCCCCAGAAGGTTTAACAGGGATGCTCATGCCAGCCTGCTAGATTGCTCGGCTCGGAGCCCCTGCCTAACACAAAGAAAGACGTTCTCTGAGCCTTGCGTCTGGGAAACTGAGGTTCAAATGCCACGGCTGGGTCTTTCTCTGCCTGGCTCCAACTTTCATTTAAAACGCTACTGACCGGGGCAGTTGGCACACTGACAGGGTATTGGTTGATATAAAGAAATGATACTCAATTGTGCTTAATAATACTATCGTTGTAGTTTCAGGAGCTCTTTTCTTTGACATCATCCAGGCTCAGCTATCTATGTCTGATAAGCAGGGATTTGGAGGGGAAGCAGGTCTGGGCGAAGATGGTCCGCGCGTCGGTAACCGTTGAAACGGGACATCGGTGCTCATTACACTACTCAGCTTCCACATATGTTACTTTTCCATAGTAAAAAAGTTCTAATGGACATCCAGTACCTCAAAATATGCAAAAGAGAGGTGACTTTTCAAAACCAAGGAGGGAGGGGTGCAGCATGCTTTCACTAATCCAGATGGATGTTTGAGACCAAATATCTGCTTCTTAAATTAAAAAATTAAGACCCACGTGCACACCGGACGGCTGCTGGGAATTCTCTGCTGCTTCCCACCCCTGTCCCCGCCCCATGTGGTATGTCTGCCTCGTGTTTTTCTAGGGATTCACGGGACAGTTTTTAGTGCCACCTCCGTACACCAGCGGTGTCATCTGCAGTCATTGAGCTGATTTATGGAATGGTTGGAGTTTTTCACCTAAGACAGAAAAGCATCAGAAAAGCCGTGAGGCTGGCATCATGACCTCCCTTGCTGCTTTTTATTATTTATTTTAAATATCATTAATATTTGAATAGGCCTTGAGCCCTACCTAGTGCGAGCACACAGCAGTTAACACGCTGTGGTCTGCAGTGCCATTGCGCTTGCTGTGCTGGTACAAGGACATCCGGCACCGTCTGCTGTCTCCTCCTCACGCAGAGCACAGAGGGCAGTGCTGGGGGTCATGAGGGCAAATGTCCCTGCGGCCACTCCTCTGAACACCAAGGTCAGCCAAGGTTCGGAGGAATGTTCGAAGGATCCCAGAGGGTGGTGAGGGGAACAGGACCCTAAAACTAGCTCTGAGGCAAAAGCTTTGGGGGTGGAGATAGCTTGGAAGGTGTGCTAAGTGTGTTTTTAAAAAAAAACAAACCTGTGGGTTCACGAGCAGGTGAACAGTGGTTCTCAAGAGGTCACACCACAGGAGCTCAAGGACTTCTTTAAACCTCACAACTGTGCCATACAGACTTTTAGCCTTGTTGGCATTGCAGACTGTTCGGCTGTCTGGAAACTGAAGGGAATACAGGACAAGCACACTGGGGGCAGAACAGTGACAAGGAGAGAGAGACACCGTCTCCAAAGTCTCAGCATACTGGGCACAACCGCCCAGCAAAACCCATTCCTTCAGCTTGTCAAGCGCCCCGCCCGCAAACACAACTGCAAGCTGCTAAATGAATGACAGGTTTTGGCGTTAGTGCATAACTATTGCTAGAAAATGGGCACCAAAGTGCATTGCTGTATCCAATAGAAAGTATTTTTTTTTTTTTTTAAGAAAAAGAAGAAGCCATTGGCTAGGGAGATGCATTAGAAATGCGACACGATCATGCTCAGCTCTTCAAAGGCCACTTGGACCCACCCAGGGGGGCTTGCCGCCCTCCTTTCCCCCCGTGACACTCCCTGAGGGAAACTAGGGTTGAGACGGGAAAAGTGGAGACTCGTCATAATAATGGGGATTCCAGGGGGCAGAGAGCACAGCGCCCACTGGGCACACGTGTAGTACCCCGGTGCGGTGGGAGGACCCCGGTGAGGTGGGAGGACCCCGGTGCGGTGGGAGGACCCCGGTGCGGTGGGAGGACCCTGGAGCGGGGAAGCGACGTCAGGCGCTCCTGGCTCCCAGCTCAGCAGCTGCTGGAAGCTGGGCAAATCCGTTCAGACCTCGTTTCCTCACCTGAGAAAGGAAGTAACTGGGTGGTGATGGATGAATGAGTGAAAAGGATACTCTAAAAACACCAGCCCAGCACCTGACACAGACAAGTGTCCACTCGTAGCAGGGCCAGACTCGGCCTGTGTTCGGCTTGGATAAGAGCAGTAGTCAAGTGATTGACTGAAAGCCTCAGTGACCTTTCTGAAGTTCAATGGCTTTCCTTCCTGCTGCACTTTGGCTCACGGAGGTGAAGTTGGCTGGCGAGACCAGGCACGCCCCCCGGGCAGGCTGGGCTGGCTCCGAGCTGAGCTCCCTGCCGGCTGCCTCGCCAGTGCCCTCTGTGTAACCTTGGACTTCTCTGCCCTTTACTTCTCGGGCTGCACAGTGGGAGAGAGGTGGGATCGCTGTTGATTTTCTTCTCATTTTATTCTGCTTTGTTCCCTTTCATTTTCATTGTTGCTAGGTAATCAATGCCCCAAGCAAAAAGCTATTCCAAAGCTTTAAACACATTCTGCAAAGGCTGGATTCTCTACTGCAAAGTGCGGGCGGCCTGGTCAGGGGAGAAGGACTCGATCACAGCACGCCAGCCTCCTAGGGAGGACGTGAGGGACCAGTGGAGACCCTAAACTCACACAGAACACACCTGCCTTGGTTTAGCTCTTAGGTAAAACGAAGGGACATATAGCAGCTATATTAGGATGCGTTACTCTGGTGTGTGTTGCTTTAAGACCCAGATCTTAGGAGAACCAAGACCAGGAAGACGGACCCAAGCACCCAGGTCCCTAGTTCTCTGCTTTGACATTAGAGTACTAACCCTCTGCACCTCCTGGCCCACTGCACCTTCTTGTGTCATCCCTCCTGGTGATGGGCCCCTTGCCATCTTCAATGGAAGAATCTACATTTCGTCAGACCTCTGGTTCCCTTTGCTGGCCAATATAGTTGCACCCTGGCCCGAACTTGGGGATTCTGCCACAGACCCCTGATAATGGCTGAGTTTCAGGTTGGGGGAACCAGCTTAGAAAAAAAGAGAGGGTACACCTAAAGTCACGTGCTGGCATGCACCCTTCTCCATGGCGATCCTTCTACACAGCGACCCTCTACCGGACCGCTGTGAACGGCCTGCCCATCTAACAAACACCTTCCCGCAGGGTCTCATTTGACCTTTCCTCACCCTCGCGGAGACAGGTAAGATCACTGTCTCATTTGCGCTTCCCTTAAAAGTACCCTGAGACGAGGGTTTGGGTGCAAGCAGTTTACTGGGGAGGTGATTCCCAGAAGCCCTGTAAGGGAGTGGGGTAGAGGGGGGAAGAAATCGAGTGAAAGGTGTGTGGGAAACCGGGGGTCCATCCTGCAAGGGGACCCCTCCAAGAGACTCTGCCTGGAGTCATGCCTCTGGGGGATGAGGAGCTGGGGTTTTTAATCCACCATCTCTTGTCACTTTCTGGCTCTTTCTGCAGTCCTGCAGGTCAGTACATTCCCTTCTAGGGAATCCTAGCAGAGACCAACTGTTAGCATGTGTGGGCACTGCCTAATGTCAGCCTCTGGGATGGGCTGAGCAGCACGCATGTGTGGGGCATAGGCAGTATTGGCTATGGTCATCGCCGATCTGTAGAAGAGGAAACTGAGGCCCAGAGAGGTTACATCCCTGCTCAGCATCACACAGCTTGTAGTCTCGGGCAGTTTGACCCGCATGCTGTCCCTTGTACCACACATAGCCTCTAGGGCTGCAGTTATGGCAAGGACAACTAGGACATCCCTCAAAGTCCAGGGCAGCCAGGACTCGGTGGCCTGCACGTAGGACTGGCAGAAGGCCTTCTCTGATAGTGCTTCCTGGGTTTTGATTTCCACAGGGATCTTTGCACAACTGCTGTGGTCCTTATTTTAGAGGCAGCATAGCACAGTGGTTAAGACGCCTGAGCCAGACTTCCTGGGTGCCTATCCTGGACATCAGGTGGCCTTGGGCAAATTACTTAACCTTTCCTATACCTTAGCTTCATTCTCTGTTAAAACGCTCTGTCTTCTTCGTTCCACGGATGTGAGAATTAAATGAACGAACACGGGCCAGTTGCGCAGCAGGGAATGGAACTGTGGAAGAGTTCGTTGGTGGTGTTGCTGTGCACGTGGAGCCTTTCCCCCGCTTTACAAACACTTTCCTGGCTTCCGAATTCATGTGAACTCCTGGTCAAGCAAAAGCTCCCATGTCATTGCTGCCTTTGTGTCTGGGGAGCACCTTGCCAAGTTTATAAACATCTTACACTTTGGATGACTTGTTTATTGCCGGTGTCAGTCAACGTGCCCTAGGGAGGGGAGATTGTGCAGCCTTGCCCTTCATGGAATGGCCTTGGGAGCTGCTCAGGAAATGTGTGTTCAGTGAATGAGAGCGCACCCTCCCTGGGGTTCGCAGGTGACACCAAAGCTCATGTTACACAGCCAAGCCACCTGCTGGTGGTGACATCAGCATAAAGAGAATTTGAAAGGTTGCACCAGCGATGCACTCCGCCCAGAATTCTCTCTGTATTTATAGAACACTATTCTGAGGCCCTCAAAAGAATTTTCAGCTGTGGCTCAGCTCTTTAGTCCTCAGGGAGATGAAATTGAGAGCCGCGTTACGGAGTGTGGCATTACGAACGTCTACCGGTAATTACTGGTATTATTGTTATCTATTAAAATACTGCGGACAACACTGTGTGGCAACAGGTGGACTGATTTTAACATCTGTTTGACCTTGACTCATGGCTACAATGGATTGGGGTCAAATTGGGTGTCCTGCTCTATGTATGAGGAACTCAGACGCGCAGCGGTGTGGAGAGGACCCTGAGACAGAGCTGACCTACACCGGGTGGCTTGTTCACAATTACCAAGTTCTTTTAGGTAAATGACAAAGGAGTAATGGGAGGTTGGGTCTACGAGGCCTCGACAGACCCAACGTGTTAGGGGCTGAATTGTGCCCTCCCCGCCAAATCCATATGTTGGAGTCCTAACCCCCAGGACCTCAGAAGGTGACTGATAGGGTCTTTAAAAAGGGAAGTATGATTAAATGAGATCATTGGGGTGGGCCCTCATCCAGTGAGACTGGTGTATAAGAAGAGATTAGGCAGAGACACACACAGAGGGACAACCCTGTGAAGACAGGGACACGATGGCTGTCTACAAGCCAAGGGCAGAGAGGCCTCAGAAGAAACCAACCCTGCTGATGCCTTGGTCTTGAACTACTAGCTCCTGGGACTGAGAGAGGATAGTGTGATTCTCTGCTATGGCAGCCCTAGCAAATGCACACACGACACCTTTTTCAGTAGGTGCTGCAGAAACGCTCACCCACCCCATCAGCTCAGCCATGTCCCAGCTTCTGTCCTCCGCTATTCTGTGACCTTGAAGAAAGGTCACTTGGGACCAATTGAGTTCTAGAGTCATCCATCCTCAAATGGAATCTGCATCTTATATCTTGACTCCCCTCCTACATATGCACAAACTTTTCCCCAAGTTTTTGTGCTTTTGTTTGTTTTATTTTGTCCTTGCTTGTTCTGTTTTGTCTCATTTTGTCTGCTGTTAAGAAAAACACGGGCTCTCCGATGAGAAGGGGCCTCTGTCGCGAAGACTTGGTTTAAAGGTCTCGGAGGCCTTTGCTTTTAATGACATAAACTGCTGAGTGTGCGGCGGGAATAATGCATTTCAGAATCAATGGGCGGATGACTTCTATTTCTAGAAGATTATATGGAGAGGTGTGTCTGTTGCTTGCAACCTCAGATCATTTTAGCACCCGTTATAGGATGGTCTTTCAGCCACCCCAGAGCAAATTGCTCTGCTCGCCGGCCGCACAGCAGCTGGCGATGCCCTTGCTGGGACCATGTTGCTATTGGTTCTGGCTGGAACGATGGGGCTCAGTTATGGCTGGAGTAGACATGGGGTCCCCACCTCCATTAGGCCCATTGACCTCCACCCTCAGTGAAGAGACATAATCAAACAATAAGAAGACAGTCGTGAGCCACTGCAGGCAGAGTGTGGGGTGAGACAGGACTGAGTGACAACAGATGTCACTCATTAGGGGGTCAGGTCAGAACAGCTGCCTCCTCCGCAGCACGGAGCCCAGAGAAGGAGGCGCCCAGGGCACTCACCTGGGTGCCAATGTACCCCATCTCTTTGCACCCCAGGCACCTCCCAAGCCTCACTCTTGTCTACCCTTCTGGATTCTTCATCATCTGAGCAGTCATCAGCCTGGGCAAGGAATGGCTGCCATGACTGTTACCAGTCACCTCGTGGCCTTGAAATGGCCTTGACAGAGTGTCGGGTTGACTTCCCTGAGATGCCGAGGAGGCGGAGATGCCCGGTGGGCGGGGGCCCCGCTCCGTGGCGGCAGCGGCGGTTACATGAGCCTGCGCCACCCGGATCACGTGCAGCTTCGAACCAGCAGGCCAATCGAGGAGGCGTGTGATAAAAATACAGTCGGGACAGTGACCTAAAAATAGCTTCCTCGCTTTCTTCTGCTAGAATTCACTTCTTCAGATGATAGGTCTGTTCCATTTCAGCGAAATTCCTCCCGTGCCATAATTGTCCCAAACCGTGTAGAGGGTTATTGAGAACAAGAAAAGCCCGCCTTGCTAATTCGTGGCAGCTGGCACGACCTTGAGTTTATTTCTGCTCTCCTCTAGAATTGCTGGCATCCAGTTAAACAGATGCTACTGTGTGTTTAAGGGAGGCTTTGGGGTGGCCCCGTTTTATTAAAAATCCACAGGAGTGTCTTTCCTAAGAGCCTGATAGGAGTCACACTCTGGGGGCTCCAGCAGGCCCCCTTGGTGATCCTCCTGACAAAAGTTTTTATTTTTAATTCACACCGTCTTTTCACACTCAAGAACTAATCTTACGTTAGTGATTCTTTTGGAGTTTTTATTATCTCTAAACCATTGCTGCTGAGCAGGAAGGGTTGATCGAGATGTAATTTCTGACTCAAGGGACTTCCTTGGGGAAAGACAGATGCACGTCACGATGTGACATGTGGTCTCCAGAATTCTTCTGAAGGAGGGACCCTTTCTTTGGGGACATGTCTTGACAAAATACAGAGGAGTGAGGAGGTGTGGAACTTGAGGATGGGAATGAAACAACAGTAAGGATGGCCAGCTGCAGCACGGGAAGCCGGGGAAGAATTGGCTTCATTCACAAGAGGTTGGGCAGCGGGTAAAGCCAGGTAAAGAAGGGAGATGAGAGACAGCAGCCAGAACACGGGTTTGAGGTAGGGGACCCAGGACACCCTGGGCCCGATGAAAGCCTCCTGCAGTGACACTGATCCACAGCCACCCGAGGGCCGGGCATGCCCAGGACTCCGTGCAAGGTTGCTGAGGGCGGCGCTTGGGGTGCAAACCACCCCATTCTCCACCCCGCGCGACACAAAGCCCACTGTGCTCAGGAATGCTCGCTGTGAGTGTCTTGGGGTTTTTATTGAGGTGGGTGGAGGTAGAAGGGGAAGGAAGGGTCGCAGGAGGCTCCAAGCTGTGTTTCTGAGACAGTAAGGAGGAGAGCGGAGACAGGACGTGTGCAAGTGAAAACCAGGAAGCCAACGCGCCCACGAGACGTAAACTGCCCTGAAATTGCAGAAACTCTGGGGAGGCTTTCGGCTTCCTGAGGGCATCGCACAGGCCTCTGAGCCAGTCTCCTCTAGATCTCAAGGGCCAAGAAACTGCGGCTGCTATTGGCTTATTGGGATTAAACTTCTAACATGTATGACCATTCTACAGTAAGAATTGAAATGCGAAGAGCCGACCCTTGGATTAATTTAAGCTTCTTTGAGAGCGGCTTGGTCTCTGGGCCTTGGAAGATGATTGTGATTTTAAAGGGCAGAATTGGAAGAGGAGGGCACGTCATGTAGAGGAGTGCCTGAGCATCGACCTTGAGATGCCAAGTGCCCGACCTATGTGGGCGTGGGAAACGAGCAAGCGTGGGTGGTACTTATACAACACGGCGGGTGGCGGGTGGAAACATGGTTGATGGGCAGATTCTGGAGGCCCTTAAACACCATGCCAAGTGGGTTTTGTCCGAATGCAGCGGATGCCTCATGTAGATCCAAAGAAGCAAATCGGAGAAGCGACATGAAATTCACTAGGGAGCGGAGATGTTTGACAGTGAGAAAGCCCTGAGCAGCCCTCCCAGCCTCACGCCTGCACCTACACACCTGGACGTCAGCCTGCCCACCACTGCTAAGGTGTAAGTGGTAGGGGGAGAAGTGGAGAGTGAACAAACGAGTGGCGGTGGAAATTCGAGATATGTTTTGGAAGCTGGAAGTAGGTAACTGACTAATTATAGAATGCCAAGAGTGTCATATACAGGGAGATCTTGGTTTTGAGCCTGGTTGACTAGAAGGATATTGCTGAGATGCATATATCACAAGAGGAATAATGGGGGGAGGGTCTGTCTGTCTGTCTGTCTGTCTTTGAGGGGCGAGGGGGTGACTTAGGTGGAGATGATCCACAGCCAGTTGGAAACAAGCCCGGGGCTGCAATCTCAGCTCATTCTATGGTGACCTATCGATCTTGCATAAATGCCAGCAAGGCCCAAAGATAGACTCCGAGTAGATTCCAGGAGTTTCTGCTGTGCTGGCACATTTCTGAGTCTTAACGAGCAAATCGTCTGGGGAAATGTCTGGCATCCCCCTGCTCGGCCTACACCCGTGGCAGATGCTCAGCGAGTATGTGCCGCTGAGTGAGGGCAGCAGCAGCTGCGCGTGGTGATGCCAGCAGGCCTGGGAGAGCGTACACTTCTCCCGAGAATGCCGGCCTGAAAATAATTTCCTATGGTTACTTATAATTGACCTAGGTCCATGGGTAATCGCAGAGTTATGGGGCACATAGGCTGAGCAGCCCAAGTCTGGTGACCTACGGTTCTGGAATGGATGACAACATCATCTGATCCAACACTGAGACCCTTTCAGTACTGTCCTTGGGCTAAGCGGTGAGTCAAGTCCAAACCCAGAAGCCTCTAGAGGTTGGACTCTCCACACGAAGGTCCTAGAAAAGCGACTGGGAGAAAAGGAAGTCTAGATCCATCCGCGTTATGACCCATAGTAGGTATACCTTGGCAACACCTTTGACTTTCTGGAAATGTTGGCGTTTCCCTCCTCTTGGTGCTTTCTGTTACCTCTGTCTTACCTACGTGGAGTCAGCAAGGGGGCCTTGTGCTGAGAACTCTGGCTTTGGCCCTGCAGCCGGCCAGCAGGGAGCTGTGAAAGGGAAATTGGGGGCCCCCCTCCTTGGAGAGAAGGAGGTGGGACGGCAGGGCTGGCCCACAGGAGGTTCTGTGTTACCTGATGAGGGAGTCTCAGGTAGCGGCTATTTACAGTGGGGGGTATCAGCCTCCGGGGTAGGGTTACTCCGTGCAGTTTCCATTTTAAGTGCTCTCAGCCCTGCCCCTGCCAAGACGGCTGCTGGCGTGCGTTTAATGCACCAGTCAGACTGCTGTCAGAGCCCATCACTCAGCCCTGGCCCGCCCTCCACGGGCCCCAGCCTTCTTAGGGGCCCCTCTCCCTTCCCTCTCCTCTCCTCCCCTTCCCTTTCCTCCCCTCCTCTTCCCTTCTATCTCTCTCTCCACCCTTCCTTTTCCGTCCGATATCCTTTCCTGCCCCCTTCTTCTGCCGTCAGACTCCTTGGCCAGCAACATCTACTGTGGTCCCAAGCCAGAGGGCCGTGGGCCCACCCCTTTCAGTCAGCTGCAGGCTTGCTATGGACTTCCTGGTTTCAGCCTTCACCGTCTTCCCGGGTGGTGTTACTACAAAGAGGCGACACAGCATAGTGGTTAAGAGAGTCACACTTGCCTGGCTCACCTCTCAGCTCTCCCTTTTGCCGGGGTCCTGCCTGAGCGTTCCAGTGAACAGCACCTGAAGTGGGGGGCGAGGTTTAAGGAAAGAAAGAGAGAAAGAGACAAAGAGGGTCCGGGAGGACTGGAAGCATTCTTAGCAACCAGCCCCGAGTTTATTTTTCCCCCCAATCTATCCCCACAGCGCAGTGCAGTACAGCAGAAACAAATATGCATCATCTCACTCAAGGACAAATCATAAACCATCCCTGACTCTCTACCAGTTAACTTGAAGGTCAGAGTAAACGAGAGGGAGTCAGTTTCCCAACGCAATTCTTCCAAGTACCCACATAGTCTTCTTTCTTTAGTGTCTCCCAAGGAACTGGCCGTATCAGGCACATTCCTCAGTGAGCAGTACACACCCTCCAGATTGCAGAAGTAAAACAAGTCATGTTTCCCTAAAGCCAGCCTGCATGGCTCCCAACACCCCTTACTAGTGGTAGATAGCCTGCTCCCCTCTGTGCCCCTGCTGTAAGCTGGACATAATACTTGTATCTCGTACCTAGTTCAAGTGCCCTTTAAATGGGTAAATACATGCCAAGTCCTCGGGACAGTGCCTGCCACACACACATGCTTTCCCATTTCTTTTTGTTATTTCTCTTGTTGTCCTTATCACCCTTTGCACGTGGCAGCCTCCTCACCCAGACTCCCAAATCACCCCTGTCTGCACAGTGAAGAGGAGAAACCGTTTGGTTATTTCAAATGGAAGAGACAAAGGAGTCATAGGTTTCGAGCTCGGAACGCAAGGCAGACAGCCTTTAACACAGCGTGTCCAAGCCCTGGGCTTCCCTGGGCCTCATGGGAAGAAGAATTGTCTCGGGCCACACACAAATACGCTGACACTAACGACAGCCGAAGGACTCAAAGAGAAAGGTCACAAAAGCACCTCACAATGTTGGAAGAATTTGTGTCGGCCGCGCGGTCCAAGCCGTCTGGGCGGCAGGTTGGACGTGCCTGCTCAACAGACGCAGTCACGCCGCAGTCAGGAGCTGACCGAGGTGACCTTTGCAAATGAACCCGCTGGGGGAGTTGGGAGCGGGCAAGCACGTCTCCGTTCGGTAGCACTTTTGGTCTAAGAGAAATGTGAGTTATAGAACCTCACCCCATTTGAGACGTCGTTCAGACTATGTTCGTATTTATTAGCAGTTCGCAGCGTGGTGCCGGGCCCGCGCCTCCCAACGCTGGCCTGGCCTGGCCTTGTCTTTCCTTTTCCCTTCCCCACCTCCCTTTCTCTCTTTTTTTCCTTCCTTCCTTCCTTCCTTCACAAGGCTGTTTTCTCCAGATCCAGTGTAGGTTTTAAAATCAGATTTTCTCATAATTTCACCTAAGTCTTAAAAGCCTGGCCTAATCTTAAAGGCAGCGGCTTCTCCGCCCTCATCTGCAGGTTTTGCTGAACAGACAGAGGTCCAAGACCCGGGGTCTAAGTTTTGCCTGTAGTTTGTTTCAACAACATACTGATAGGCTCTTCATGCACCCCCCCCCCTTTTTATTAAGTAATATATGCTGGTAGTAAAAGGGAAGTAGTTGAGTTTTTGCATGCTGCGCGTTTCCACGCAGAAATAAGGGGAAAGACCAACATAGAAAGCTGTAACACTTGGCAAGATGTGAATAGTGCTGCAGAGAATTACAGGGCGCCTTGGAGCTGGGAGTGGAGCGTACAAGGAAAAGAGTTAAACAAGTTAAAAAGCAGAACAAGATTTTGTCAAGTATACTGGTTTTTGATGTAAAGCTTAGAGGAGAAGTCAATCGATGGGCAGGTACAGCAGGGCTGGGGTGGGGGAGCCTTCCCGGAAGAGGCATGAGCCCAGGCTTGGAAGTGGAAAGGAAACCCAGGAGAAGTCCGGAGCAGTGTGCACTCCTCAGGGAACGTGAAGAAGCTTGCAGGACTCCTTGGGGCAGTACGGCTGGACACCGTCCATGATGCGGAAGGTCACCAGAGCCTTTTGTGAAGGCATCTCAGACGAGGGGTGCTTTCCATGCGGTCATCGGAAGGCAGCCTCGAAGGTGGATTAAAGTCCTGGTTGTGGAGACCAGGGGGAGAGAGGCCCAGGTCCAGACAACAAATAATGCGGTAAATGCGCACGTGCATACGTATGTGTGTAGCACACACACACATGTATATGCATGCACACGTGTGCACATGCGCACCCACGCACACACATACGCTCCCTGGAAACAGGATGCGGGCCATCTTAGCCATCTCGTGTCCCCGCCCTTAACCCAGTGCCTGGCACTGAGCCGGCGCTAGGCTGACCGGACGTCCAGTTTAAAACAGGACAGGAAACAACGGTGCTGTCCCCTTTTATGTGGGACGTCTGGTCCGCCTACTCTCCTGGGCTCAATTCAGGGTGCCCGTAGGCTGGCCAGACGTCCCGTGTGAAACAACACAGCACCGCTGTCTTCTGTCCTGTTTAAAACGGGCTATCCGGTCAGCCTCGTCAGTGCTCAAAGCTTGAATATTATTGGGTTCCATGAGTCACCAAGGGGGTGCTCTATTGATATCTGTCATTTTTCAGGCCCCCTCTCTCCAGCACTTCCTGAACTACTTATGAATTCATTTTGCTGTCGTGCAGATAAAATAACCAGCTGCCAGGGCCCAACCCTCCGTCCACGTGATGGCAGCCTTGCAAACGTGTGGCTCTGGGATCGCCGAGCTTTACTCCCTGCCTCTGTTCACTCGTGGACACGCCTCAGATCCCTCTTTCTCCACGTGTCTTTATTTCTACCCCTTCCGTCCTCAACCTGTAGTCTCCCGTTTTCCTGATTATTCCGCTGAAGGGACTTGGAATTCGCGTTGATATCGAAATTATCGTTGTTGCTAGAAATGGGTCCCCAGAGTCTCACGTCGCGCCCCGGGCTTTGTAACACTGGGTGGGCGGAACGAGGCTGCTGTTTACAGGTGAACTCGGGGGGAGCCTGTGGGAACGCCGTCCGGCCCAGCAGACGGCGTTAACGAGGACTTGACATTGTGTTTCCCCCGGGAGATGGAAAACCGTTGCAGGTTTTGAGCAGAGGGACATGATCTGGGCGGTGGGGGCTTTGCTAAGGGTAAGCATGGTGCTCGAGGAACAAGAAAGGGCTCTTCACCTGGCCTTCCAGGATCACGACGCCTCCTGGAATACAGCCAGGAGCCAAGTGAAAACCGAGCTGGGAGATTAGCTCCAGCTGAAGTCCAGGGTGAGCTCCGGCCCGGAATGCCAAGGAGTGGAAGGTGTGGGATGGTCCCGGAGGGCCTTGCTCAGCACCAAGCGTTGTGAGCTGGACTCTGAGGGCAGTGGGGAGCCAGCAGGATTTTATGGAGGGGAGGGACATGCTAAGTGGCATGTGCTTTATAGAGATCCTTCCGGTGGCTGTGTGGGGGAGGGCAAGACAGGAGGAGGGGATGGATCCAGAGGTGGCTGTGGGCATTGCAGGGATGGAGAAAAGGAGCCAGACTCCACAGAAATCACTGGAAAAGTCAGCAAGAGGTTTTGAGTGAGTGGCTGTTGGAATTGAGGCAGAGGTCCGAGATGGCCTCCAGGTCCTTGCACAAGGAGGTAGCTGCCAGCGTACAGTCACCATAGTCCTGCCAATGGATGAGATGACTCTGGGGGATGGACGTCCTTGTGGGCACGGAGCACAGGACCAGGCTCACCGATAGCCTAAGGTCCCAACGAAAGGGCCCTGAATTCTGCTTTAGCTCTCGACGGGAGAAGAGGCAGCATATGAGGCAGCTCTGCTCCAGGTAACACTCACGGCTCTCCCTTCTGTCTGAGGCTTTAGAAAGGGAGGTGAGAGGGCCCGTTCATTTGGCTCATGAATTTTAGTGACAGAGTTGCTTCTGAAAGTGAGACACAGAACTGTGGGGTTGCAGGCTGAAATCATATGAAAATGGTAGGGTTTAGGTGGCCCTGGAGGCGGACAACCTGCCGGGTTTGAATCAACAAGATAGATGTGTATTAGTGTTCCACGCAGACACCTGTACCAGACAACTAGAGTGGTGGCATGTGGTGGCAGGGTGACAAATAGCAGGAGGACGTGCATTTCAAAGTTCTGATCTGGGCTGAACTGCCATCCTTCCTCCCCCAAACTATACTGAAACCTTGTCGACTCATTTGCTAGAAAGGCAGATAGAACTGCAAAAGTTGCAGTGATTTATTAATATCAAGACAGGAGGACAGACACCCCAGCACCCTGGCTCTGTTAGCACTGCCACTCAGTGTTGTATTTCTACTCGGATGGGCTCACTTCAGTGTTTCAGGCTTGGCACCCCGGGGATGCGCTGATTGGCACTCCTATTCTGCTGCTTTGCCGCTTTTTAGGATCAGGGCTATTCCATGGGAAGTTTGCTCTAAGAGAACCAAGTCAACAAAAGACTTATGTGGCACCCAACAAATTGTCGCACAAATTGTCCCACTCAGTCACCTGACATTAACGGGGAAGGACCAGAGGAGACATTGGAGTGATGTTTTGGTTTCTTTTTGGGGGGGAAAAAGGAGGAAATGGTGGGTTTGGTGGATGTATTGGCCAAGTATCCAGGAATGGCGTGTCTCCTTTGGTCATATTTGTTTTTAGTAAAGTTGCCAACAATCAGGGATTACATAGAATAAAAGACCCAGGGAGTATTTGGAAATCTCCTATTTCCTGTTTCTGTATCATGTAAGCACAATAACAAGATTTCTGAGGGTTGCAGATTTTTAAGAAAGCATAGTGAATTGTTAGGAAATTTTGCAGATGACAGAAATGACTGTCACTGTGTAATATAGTTTTCAATGTGCAAATGAATAAGGCCTTGGATATCCTTGTGCAAAACCCACGAAGCCTAAATATACTCGTATAGGAAGCGATTTGTTCTTTTCTACCTCCCAGGGGAGGGTGGAAGGAAATCATATTAATATCAGGAGAGGGGGAGCCCTCTAGTGGAAACTCCTCCGACAGTGGAGCAGGACAGAACCGGAAGTCACAGGAGGCCTGTTAAGGTGGTGAACAAGATGAACCAGACCTTCTTCCTGATAGAGAGACACGTGGGATAGTCCACCTTAAACTCATAACCACCAATGGAAAATCTTCCACCATGGAAAGAGAAATAAAAAGGGGTAAAATTTACAGAGGACAAAGGGTACCTTCAGAGAGAACGCGGGGTGGCCTTATTTAGAGTGGGGACCAGAAAAGGCCTTTGAAGTGCTGATGTTTACGCTGAAAACCAAAGACACGTGGTGTTCCCTGTACAGCCGATGCCAAGAAGTACGCCTCGCTTTGAGAAATAGTTGACCAGAGCTAAGGTTACGTGGTACAATCCTTCCATCTGCAGAGGGTACCTACCCCTGGCTGTGTCTTCCAGTGGAACCCCCCATCCCCTTACTTGCCACCAAGCTACATATGTTCTTCCCATGCCCCCTGGTTCTGATAGCCCGTGGAGACCCCCCGTGTCAGCTCAGTGCTGGACCTCAGTGCTGTGTGCAGAGTTAGGATGAAGGTTATCTTCCCAGATACGTTCGTGGGGCATTGTCACAGTCCACAGGACTGTCATCCTCACGATAGCACATGGCTTTGATTGCAAAGTAAAAAGCACATGGCCTTTGGGGTTCAGCAGATCTGGGTTTGAACCGAGCCCCGTGACCTTGAACAGGTCATTCCATAGTCTCAGTTTTCTCATCTGTAAAATGAGGGCAAGCTCCCTTGGCACCCGCAGGGTTTGAGGAGGTTTGAGGTAATGCATTCAGGCGCAGGGGGTAGGCCGTCGCTAGACTGTGATCCTCTGCCCGCCCTTTCGGCATAATGTTATGACCCCTCCGAGCCCTAGTTCTCCCCTTTTGCTCTGTACTCACACGAAGGCCACCATTCCTCCGTCAAAGCCAGGTCCTTGAGGCTTCAGGTGGGAGACATAATGGGCCAGCCAACAACAGGGAGGACATGAGTACTGGACACTGAGCATGACTTTGTACCCTCTGGAGAACAGCCCTGGGCATGACACGGCCACAGGACCAACTCCCATCATCAGCAAAGGATTTGATCCAGCTGGGGGCATGGGGACACCAGGCAGGGTGACCACTGGGGTCAAGAGCACCCAGACAGAAGCCCAGGCCTGAAGGTGGGGCTTACCTGGGAGCAAGGAGGCTGTGATTGCAGGCTCCTTAAGATGTGGGAGCTGGCGCCCAGAAAGAGTCCATCCTAGGGCCCCAGGGACAGGGCTGGGAGCAGGGCAGGAGATCAGCCTCCACCGAGACATGGAGGTAACTGCATAGAGACAAGGTGGGCTCAGCCTGGGGAGTGGTGTAGGGCAGCGTGCATGGGGAAGGCAGAGAACTATGGAAAAAACACCCGACAGCGGGCAGAACGTTGGGTTTCTCTGTGACTGTTGCATGCGGTTATAACCAAACCCCTCTCTCACTCCCTTACAGGCCAGTACCGACACTCCAGGCTTGAGAAAGGTGGACCCCAAAGGTCGGAGCGCACTGCTGGCCGATATCCAGCAAGGCACCCGCCTGCGAAAAGTCACACAGATCAATGACCGCAGCGCCCCGCAAATCGAGAGTGAGTGAGCTCTGGGCCAGGATGACCTTGAGCCAAAGGTGGGCCGTGTGGGGCTCAGCCGGGCACCCGGCTTGCTCAGGACGAAGGCCAGGACACACGGCAGGCCACCTCAGGCCTGCTCAGTGGACAGGTCACGTGGGTGAGAGAATCAGAGGTTTCCTTCCAGGTCTGCGGGTGATTTGTAGCATGCACTCCATCACTCTTCAAGTGCTAAAAAAAAAACCACATGGATTACTTATTCTGTTGTTGTGATAAGGTACACATAACATAAAATTCACCATTTTAGCCATTTAAAGTGTCCAATTCATTGGCCTTTGAACATTCACAGTGTGGTTGCAACCATTACCTCTGTCAGGCTCCTGAACACTTCTATCACCCCAAAAGGAATCCGTACTCATTAGCAGTCATGCCCTGTTTTCCCCACCAGAGTCCCCGGCAACCATAAATCTACCGTATTTTGCTGTATATAATGCACACCCATGTGTTTGGCCCAAACTTACAGGGAAAGAAGTCTTTCATTTTAATTTTTTAATTCAAATTTTGATTTGTTTATATTTAGGTGCTTGTGTTTTGTAAAGGAATTTTAGCATTTATTTTTCAACATTATGGTGCAAGAAATTTTATGTAACAAATAATTACAAAACACAAGAAAGATACAAGGTACAAGAAGTTTTATGCATAACATTTTTTTATATAAAAATGATTATAGTATTCTAGGGTACTTTTTTACATATGGATATTGTTATTGATTTCTAGAGTTATACTTTTAATTTATAAGCAAAAATAAAAGAATTAAAAACATTTATATAGATACAGAATTAGTACTACCCACGTACAATGTATGTCCTTATTATTCTTCACAAATTTGGACCAAAATAATATGCATTATACACAGTAAGAGCTGGTACTTTTTGTCTCTCTGGATTTGCTTGCTTTGGGTGTTTCGTATAAATGGAACCATACAGTATGTGGCCTTTTGTGACGGGCTCCTTTCACTCAGCATCATGTTTTTAAGGTTCACTGTCATAGTAGGTACCCATGCTTTGCTCTTTTTTATGTTGAATAATGTATCATTTTATGGAAACACCACTTGGTGTTCCTCTATTGTGACATAACATTTAAATATTAGTCCTGTGTCAACATTGTCCTCAAACTCAATGAGAGAAAAAGTGGAGTCTCAACATGAAAAAAAATACCAAGTTTTAGTTCTTCCACAAGGAAAAAGACTTATTCAGCATTCTCTCACAGGATCATATAACTGGAGCTTTCCATGTCTTCTAGAATATCATAGGGTGAAGAGAGCCCTGTGCTTGGGTCATGTGACCCATGCTGACTTCTGATTCTGCCACCAGGCAAATCAGGGAACTTCTCTGAGACTCAATTTGCCCATCTGCATATGGGGGAGAAAACAGTAATACCTGCTTTTTGGGGGGTTGAAATAATATATGCAGAACTATTATCAGTGTGAGGTATTAGCATGTCTTCATACATTTTTCAGTGATGGGAATTCTCAAAGATAGTCCTAAAAATATAATTGTATCTAGTATTTGTAATTATGTGTGTTAGTACACAAAGATAGACAAAGTAAGGAATATTTTTAACAATTACAATAAAAATTAGTTTCTGGTTAGACCCACTCTGTGACTGGTTAAGCCCAATTAACAGATAAGTCCATTTTATTGGAACACCCCTTCCTAATTATTCCCATGAGTAGGTAATCTATAATGTTGCTATATTTTTCCATGTATAGGACACCCCCATGTATAAGACAACCCCTACTTTTCTAACCCAAGAAATTAGTATCAACAAGTTACTCTCGTGTATAAGACAACCCCCAATTTTTGGTCTCACAATTTAGACAAAACTATCGTCTTACACACGGAAAAATACATCAATATTCAGGGCAGTCTGGCCGCGTTCAGCCGCCAGCGGGCACCGCGCCTTAATTCCTCTGGGCGCATTAGCTTCTTGTCTCAACTGAATGTCTTCTCATTTTAGGGGGCTGGTAATCACACACATCTGGAAGATGGGGATTAGTGACACCACTCCTCCAGGGCTCATGGGCTTTCTCTTTTATAGGAGACAAGGTGCAGGGAAGGATGTGGGGCTCGGGGAGTGAGAGCTGGGGGGACAGGAAAGGACCAGGCTGAAGCACGAGTCATTGCAACCTTCACTTCCTGCTTGTGGTCCTGGGCCAGATCTGTGGACAAGATGATAATATTACTGACAATTAAATCCGTGGGTTTTCTTAGGGCTTGTCCTCCCACAACAACAGTCAAGTTGGAGACAGAACCGGCTCTACACTTAGAATGTTTGGGTTTCCTGAAACAATGCGGTCAGTTCCTCCATCGCCATCTACTCTATGGCAGTGTAGCGGTCCCTTTGTGTTGGTCACTTTTCAGGCTGGCCAGCCACTGATGGCCAGTTCTTTGGTAGCCCCAGGGAGGGCAGCACACACGCCTGGGCACATGAGTCTGCAGGGTATCAAGGGAGAGGCATTTGGGACAGATGCCAAAGGTAACACTGCAGGCGCGAGAGTAGGACATCTGTCACGGGCAGCGTTAGACCAGGACCGGGGTGAGAACTGGCTGCTCAGTTCTGCTCACAAGTCCTCATCTACTTGCCTCCTCTGTCTAAAGGTCCCAAAGGAGCCAACAAAGACGGGGCAGGTTCTGCAAACTCTCGAGGCGGAAGCACACCCCCAGCCCTGGGAGACCTGTTTGCTGGAGGCTTTCCTGTGTTGCGACCAGCAGGCCAGAGAGATGCAGCAGGTAAGGACGAATGCAGCTGGCATCCTGTGAGCTTTAGCTCCTTACCTTGTAGAACCAACTGGGGAATGCTTGTCTGCCACTAAGTGACATGTTTTTAGTGAATAGCCCATAGCCAGAGATCACGTATTTGGGAGCCTAAGCACTGGAACTTTCCAAAACACAAAATCGTTCTCGAGGGATCTTTCAAATCATCATCCTGTTTAAATCATCCCATTGTAATAATTGAAGAACGGTTTGCCATGGTGTGTAGTATTTAGCAATGGTGTGACTGGGGCCCAGACTGCCAAGTTCAGACAGAAGGTGTAAATCACATTAGAAGATCTTAGTGATATCACTGTGGCCTCACTGCCAGTGCATGAGACATAAAGGTTCTCAGTCATTGTGTCAGTTAAGTATTGCTGTGTAACAAAACACCCTAGAACTTAGGCTCTTTTAACAACCCTTTATGTAGCTTACAATTCTGTGTGTTAGCAATTTCAGGCGATCTTAGCTGGGCTTCCTCTGGTATCCATAGGTTGGGTAGGTGGCTATTGCTTATATCTTTGGCACCTCAGCGGGATGATTGGCCTGACTGATCCACATGGTCTCTCGATATCAAGCAGACTGCTGAGAGTTTGTTTTCACAGAGGTAGCAGGGTTCCAACAGAGAGGACAAAAGGGTACAAAGTCTCTTGAGGCTTAGTCTTGGAATTGGCCCAGTATTACTTCCTGCTACTTCCTGTTTTCCAAAGCAAAGTCACAATAGCAACCAAGACAAAGGTGGGCAAAGAGACTTCACCGCTTGGTGAGAGCAGCTATAAAAATCACATTTCAAAGATGATTAAATCAGAATTGAATGGACAATTAAGGCCATTTTTCCAACTGGTCTACCATGGTCATTTGCATTTTAGTGCGTATCAGATATTTTGAAAGCATTGCATTAAAATTGGGCTAATACATATTTATTGTGTGCAAAAAAAGGGGGGTGGGGTGTTTTTCCTCTTACTATGCTCTTTAGCCAGGAAGCTGAATAAATTCTAAGAATTTCAGTATTGTAGGGAATCTCAAACCCAAAACAGTCTTGGTATAGAGTCTTCTGCCATGTGACTTTGCTAACTTTCTCCTGGGCTCTGTGGCTGTTAGATATTATGGGATACATGGGCTGCCATCACCTGCTGATAAACTGCAGCAAACATGGGGCTCTGGGATGCTTTGAGATCCAACTGGAACCTTCTCGAAGGCCATTTCTTCTCCTCGTTTTTGCTGTGGGCTTGTCAGACAGGATAGCACTGAAGACCGCGGGCCTTCTTCGGTGCCTTCTTCTTTTTCAGACTTCCTGAATGGTATCAAAGAAATCCTTCGGGATATGAAACTTCTAGTTCCTCTTCACAGAAGTAAAGATAGGAGAAAGAACCCCCAGTCTGGTCATAACAGGGACCAGCCAAAGGGAACCAGCAGTGTTCCCACATGTGTCCCAACAGGACCTAAGTGTCAGATGTTTGTGAAGAACAGAACTGATCTCTTTAGAGGAGATGGAAAACCCTAATGAAGTGGTTAATGACGCCTGTTTCGGACAGAATCTCAAACGCAAACCAATAGGTAGATGCAGAGCCTGGTGCCACGTCAGAGTGAGACAGCCATGGCTCCCTCTGTCATTCTGAGAAAAGCACTTGGCCTTGGCAATCCCACTAACCTGCTTGGGGGTGACAGCTGCGGTCCCCGAGTCCTTTCAGTGCACACACAGGGAGAGGGCACCCACCATGCAATTCACCCGCACAGCTTGAGAGCCTCGGTCACTGCGCGCGCACACTCGAGGTTTCTCTGTCCTCTGTCACAGCGCTAACTCTGAACTTGTCCCACTTCCAGGTGGCAAGACAGGGCAGTCCCCTGGCTCGCGAGCGCCTTCTCCTCGGCTTCCCACCAAAACCATCAGCGCGGCCCTTAACGCCCCAGCCTCTCCCAGGCTAGGCAACGCCTCGGAGGCGCATGGCGCTGCCAGGACAGTCCCTCCGCGCCCCAGCATGCCCGCCCCGCCTCCGCCCACCCCGCCTCCACCTCCCCCGCCCTTACCCCCACCCCTGCCCCCTTCCTCCCCCAGCAAAGCCCCGCAG